>CM076579.1:1274471745-1274774041 GCA_034641835.2 Pinus albicaulis
TAAATCACCTTTACTTGAAAACATAAAATAAATATGCATTTGACATCACTAGAGCTCTCCTTCATGGCTACAAATACTGGGATGGGTACAGCATCGCCACTAATGAAATGAAGAATTTGGTCATGATAACCGTGCTCGAGCCCTTGGCTTTGTAACCACACTTCAGATCTAAATTCATGGCCATAATATTATTTTAAATTTAATTTCTATTAATATATTTGTTTAATTTTATTTAAAAAGATATAAAATTTTATATTTTTAAATAATATGAATTCAATTAATATAGTATCAAAATATATTAAGCATCTTTTTAATATTAACGAATAATTAAGCTAGTATCTTTTTCTCCCATTCATTGAATGTATATGTAAAAAATTCATCCAAGCAATCATCTTACACCAAAGGATCCAACTTGAGCTTTTTGACTTAAGAAATAGAAAAATTAAAAAATAATATAAAGAAAATAAGCTAAGATGGAGATTGTTGTAATTTCAAGGTCTAGGTTTTAGTGGGGAGTAATACCATACCACATGCATTTATATTGGGGGATATATATTGAGGGAAAAATGACATAATATATTGACCATATATTAGGGGCTAAGGAGTTTTTATATAATAGATACCTACAATATCTAGTGAAAATAGGATTTTTTTTTATTAGGAACTTGTATTTGGTTTATATTGGTAGGACTTTAAATAATGTGATTTTTAAAGGTATTTTCCAATATGTAGTCAAATTAGGGGTATTGTTTAGCATGTCACGAATGCACGTGATATGTTAGACATTCATTGAGTGAAGCCCCTGTAACCCCTTAGCCACCTTATTGTTATTGTTGTACCCATGTAACCCCAATATTGTTATTATGGTGCCCTTACATTGTTATTGTTAGGTCAACAAGGATTATATTGTGGGCCCATGGACTCCTATATATAGAAGTAGGTTTTGGTCATTTGTATCATCCAAGAATTGTTCATTTATGTAAGGTATTGGAGCTTTCCCCCTCAAAGTGGTTGATTTCTAAGATGTCGATCTCTCTTTTCTTCTATTTTTGGAGCTGGTTTCATAACATTTGGTATCATAGCTTTGGATTCTAGGGTTTCGCTGCTCCAAACAGGTCATCTTTGAGGCTTATTGTTTTAAATATTTTTAAAAAAGTATTTAATATATTTTCATACTATAATTAATTCATTCATATTATTTAAAATATAAATATTTTATATAATTTTAAAATAAAATTAAACAAATATATTAATAGAAAATAAATTTAAAATAATATTATGGCCATGAACTTAGATCTGAAGTGTGGTTACAAGACCATGGGCTCGAGCACGATTATCGTGGCCAAATTCTTCATTTCATTGGTGGCGAAGTTGTACCCATCCCGGTATTTATAGCCATGAAGGAAAGCTCTGGTGATGTCAAATGCATATTTCTTGGTAGAGATGGGAACATTGTTGTCTGGTTTGAGAAACTCCCAATTTAATTCTTTGATTAACTCATTGACTATGCCATGTATATGATTTACAACATATTGCTCTGTTAATCCAGGATTCTCTTTCATATAACATGATATACATGAAACTACTTCTCCATGGAATTTTTCTGCCTGCATTCGATGTGCCAATTTTAGAATCATGAACTGTATTTTAACCAAAGCTAGTAAAAAAATCAATCAGAGAATGTAATGCAAAAATTACTCCATTTGCATTGGGATAGATATAGGTCCTCTCTTGAGACCATGAGTTTCACTTTTCATTCTAAGGATACCATATTCAAAGCTACTAAACCTCGATGAAAAGTAAATTTTGTGCAAGTTGTGGTGAGGAAGGGGAATTTCCAATGTGAGGGTGAGTTGAAATTGTATTATAGTATAACCAAAAATAACTTTTATGTTCTTGTAGTATTGCTCGAATGCTGCCAGATAATCAGTGGAGATCCACTCTTCTTCTTTCATAAATGAATCAATAAAGGCCTCCAACTCCACATACACAAACAAATAAAATTATGTCATAACCAACCAGTTGTCGCGTGAAATCCATGACCAAGGTAAGTTTGCCAAAGAGAATTATTGTTTTCACAAATTTACACTAGTCATTTCGGTTTATCTTGGGTCATTGGAAGGAATTTTTTATCCTCCCCACTGAAGTTCAATTCCAAAAGTGACGTATTGAGTTCATGACTTTTAGCCTTGTTTCTTTTATGGGATTGAGCCAAGTGGATATCTTACCATTACTTACATGCTAGAGTGTGGGGTGATTTGTTAGATGGAAAAGAAAAGAAATTCAAGATTTACAGTCTAAGAAGAATTTTTAACCCCGAGAGTGTTGAGAGAATTGAACATATCACCTCTTAATAAAAAATGTGTTTTAACAACGAGACTTGAGCAAATGAGCTAACCCTTGGGGCGACACAAAAATTGTAATAAATTTTATAAAGAAAAAAAAATTCTTCCAACAACACCTTGTAATAAAATTAATATAAAAATCACTGCGACACAATATAGGCCCATGAAATATCATGAGTACTTAGAAATACTACCCATAACTCCATCATAAATATTAAATGGCAATAATCATCTCCAAACAAACCCCATTTGGAATCCACAAAAATATACTTTCATTAATGCATTTGGCCCAACTATTAAAGTGGGTGTTTGATACAGTAGCTTGACTGACGATTTATCTGCGTTGATGGATAAACTTCCCAATTTAGCACACATAGGATACAGATTGCTTCAAAACTATGGTTGTAACAACAACTATCAACTTCAGCTACTTGATGGATATGCAATGGGGAACTACGCAGGAGGCATGGGGAAATCGTCGATATATCAGCTTTATATTTTCATCGCTCGCCATGGATCTCATGCTCCTTGCTTGGTGTAATGGCCTCCTGTGCATTTCACAGGGACTTTTTTTCCTTCTAAACTCAATCCTCTACGATATATTGCATGAATCTCATCCTGAGGAGCATATTTTACCTTTTCAAGTTTGATAGAAATAACATCTGTGTGAAGTTGAGATGATTTGATCTTCATTTAGTTCTTTTTCTTTTAATATATTAAAAATGATTTGTCATTTTATAGTAAAAATAGAAAACCTAACATATATTTTTCACAATCACTTCTTAACTCCACAAACCTTGGTTGAGAATTAATGAAGTAATTTAACTACCAATTAGATTACAAAACACATGATCAACATAGAAAAAAGAAATCATTCAAGGTGGGAGACCGAGTATGGAAACAGTTTAACAAGGAGAGGCTACAGGGGAATGGTAATAAAATTAAGGCTCTGAGGTATCGTCCCTTTGAGATACTAGAAAAGGTGGGTGATAATTCCTATTGACTCAGTTTACCACCATATATGTGCATTTAATCAGTTGTCAATGTATATAATTTGAAACTCTATGAGCCTTCCATGCCATATCAGGAAGAGGAATAATTCCAACCTTCTGTGGAGGATTCGACACCAGATGCTCAGGTAGAGTTGAAAGAAGATACATTTTTGTAGAAGAGGTCCAGAACTACAAGAAAGGGGAAACATGACCTTTGGAATATTGGGTTCGAAAATAAAATTTCCCAACAAAGCTAAATGATACACCAAAGAGAAGGTGGAGGGAAAATTTCCTCACCTCATTTAGTAGAAGCTTTCGGGGACCAAAAGCCTCCTAAATTGGGGAGGTGTGATCCAAATTAGATCATTGTATTTTTTTTCATCCATCTAGTTCTTTCAAAGTGGAATAAGGGAAGGGATCAGCTAAGGAGACCATTTTGATTAGCAGGAACCAGTTTGGGAAAACAATGTCTGAAACCTTTGAGGAGAATTTTGAGGAATCAAATGATGTTTTTTTGGGAAAAAAAATTGCCACTTTCACATTGCGACATTTCATGTTAGTATACACATAGATACCTTTCCAACTATGCAATAATCACATCAATCAAAGTCCATATGTGAAATTTATGTCACTAAAAAATTGACCTTCCTATTTTCACCACCATAATTCGAGAGGATGCCACATCAACCCATAATATTTATGGAAAAGGGCCTATTCATGTGATTATGATGTAGAACACTCTAGAAGAGTATATATTGTAACTTAGGTTAATAATTGAGGTATTCAAACCTAACCATTACGATGTTATCAAGTTGTGTTATAACTGAGCCACTAGGAGGAAAAATGATTCTATTCTTTATCGTACATTTGTTCCATTCTGAGTAAAAATAACCAAGAGGGATAGGAGTTAGAGCACACAGGGAGGATTTTTGCACTGTAGTATCCTATGGGCCACATGTCATACTTCTTTTTACTCACATTCATATTTCCATTCAGAGAAAGAGAGCAAAGCAACCTCACCTTCTAGCTGGGTTTTACTCCTGGAAGCGTTTCGTAGAGCATATCTTGTGTCAAATGTGTGTGAGATATTTTATTTTTTCTTTCTCTATTTTCTATATAATTTGAATTCACTTGCATGCACTATTAATAGTAACCTACGGATCCAAAAATATAATAAAATTTTAATAGTGTAGAATTTCATATTTTAAATGTAAATTTTATCAGATTTGTTGCGACGAATTGTCTAGTGAAATATCCATGGTAGTTTATAGATGACAGTGGTATATTTTACATCATTTTTTCTATATATTGCAATATCCCTTTTGGCTTCTATTTTTAGGAGTTTATTGAAAGTGAAGGCATAATTATGCTAAGGTGAAAGACTATTATGAATATTCTAAAATATATTTGGTGGAGGTTAAATCTTCACCGTCCATGGAATAATTATTGATAATTGCATCGTAAGCCATTATTATTTGAAAACAACTCCCATAGTTGCCACGGTGTACTATTGTTGACTGTCAGATCCATTGTTAGATGATTGAACAATGGTCTACCATCATATTAAAAACAGTTATAGTAAACCAACTTCTTATCAACTAATTGCTTTTGTTCAACCCTTATCAACCGATTCAATGCTCTGGATTTTCAACTTCTTAAAAAATGAGGGTTTCTTATTTTTTTTTTACAATAGGTTTAGTCTTGCTAAAAACAGACACATTCTTTTAAATTTTTTCAATAGTACAAAATCTTCAGTGGTGCTGGGAACCAATTTGGGCTTTTCAAAATTTCAACAGTACAAGATCTTCATCCATGCTCGAAAACCGATTCGTAATTTTCAAAATTTTCAATAGTACAAGATCTTCAGTTGTGCTCGAAACAGGTTATATCTTTTCATTTTTTTCAAGAGTACATGATCTTTGTGCACCAGTGTATATTCATAAGTAATTTTCATTCATAAGAAATATTCCTTTCATTTGTAGATTAGCATTTGGTAATTGATTCAGTTTTCATATGTGTATTTGAATTAGTATTTGGTGATTTCTATCATTCACTTAGGAATTTGAAAGTGCAACCGGTAGCGATATTTCTCCTAATCTATTCAAGAAATAGAAATATCAATATATACATATTATTGTTCTGTAAATGTATTTTTTTATTTTCGAACTTGTAACATTCATGGGCCAAGGTTTACATTTATCACGAGTTTTTTTTCACTCTCACTCATTTATACGTGGATTTCTTGTTATGGAATTAAAAGGATCAAAGCTCAGTCTGGTTGCACAAATGCTTTGAAAATTTTCATATGCATATTTAAATTTTCTGTTCTGGTTTCATGAATTGAGGAATGTGAAATTTCAATCGGTAGCGATATTGCTCCTTATCTCTTTAGAAAATAAAAATATCTATATATGTATTATTTTTCTATAAATGCATTTTTTCATTTTCCAACCTGTAACATTCATGTTGCAATGTTTTAATTAATATATTAATTAATGTTGAAGAGAATTCAATATAATACCTTTTAGGAGAAGCTATGGATATGGATGAATCCAAGGTGTTCATTTTGAGTACCTAGGAGATACAATTGGAAGCAATAGATTTTGCCAATGAAAATTTGAAATTAAGAATAAGTAAAAAGTGAGAAACATGTACTTTGAAAACCATTCAAAACATAATCCATTCATCAAGTGATTTGATTTCATTCTCTAAATATAATCAAATAATTAAGTTTAAAACTATTATGTTTGTGTAAAGATAAATTATATATGGTTAACAAATTATGAGAAAATATAATTAATATATTAATTAAAGACAAAAAAGGAGACTTATGACCTTTGTTATATTGATTGGAACATGAATTATAGACATAAAAGGTTTTGATAAAAATCCTCCACCTACGATTTTTGGTGGAAGATTTAGAGTCCCAAGCCATATCAGTTTTGAAGAATCATATCCAAAATTATTTGAATGAATAAAGTGATATCACAACCAACACCATTGAATAATATTCTTCTCTCAACCACTACGTATAGTTTCAAAATTTTGAAAATTGTTGAATATGTAGCTTAAATTGAACTAGCATATCTTCAGAAAATCTGCTTCAAATTAAAAGATGTTAACAATAATTAGGAAGTGGATTAAAACCACAATATACTTAACAAGAATTAAGAATTGGAGTAAAAACACAATATATGAATATGAGGACATTTTTTATTCCCATTTAGTTATTCTTATGTTTTTAGAAAAGACTAATTGCACTAGATTCATGTAGATTTTGTTATAGTTTCTCTTTAGACTAGACCTGCAAAATAAATATTTTTATATATTTATTGTCTCTTCTACTAGGTAGAGTCCATAATTTCTATTATCTTTTTTTTATATACTTTACATTTCATATCAAAGTTTAGATTCATGAAAGATGACATTGTCATTTACTAAATTCATGCCCTTATCACAAATATCACAACTTTCCATGGAAGTCAAATTCACTATTAAAAAAGAACACCAAAATGAAGAGGAAGAAGAAGAAAGTGGGCCTACAATAGCCAACATTGATAAATGAAAACATGACCTAAATCAAATTACTCTCTCTAACTGAACAACACACTCATAAATGAAAACATGACCTAAATGAAATTATTCTCTAACTGAAAAAAATTTAGCGGAGCTAATGAATACAAGCATGATATGCCTTGGACTGTAGCACACTCAAAATTGTGTTTCACAATTATTAGAACCTTTAATTTTGATTTTTTATATTTCATGATTGTTCTTGAATTTATAGTTGTGATTTTTTATATGTCATGATTCTTCTTGAATCTATACCTTACGATGTTCCCTTTGCAGCGTCCTGTGCAATTCTGCTTTAATATTGGTTCCTTTCCCATGAAGTACCTAGGAGTACCATTAAGTAAAACCCCTTTACGAATAGTAGATTGGAGAGACCTACTTACAAAAATGGAGAAGAAACTTCAGAATTGGGCTTTTCGAGCTCTGAATGCACCCAATCAATTGGTTTTATTAAAATCTGTTCTCCAATCTATACCTATATACCAACTTTTTGGTAGAGTTGTTCCTAAGAGTATTTCTACTCAGCTGGTTAATATGTTCAAGAAATTTCTCTGGCAGGGAGTTCAATAAAACAGGAAGTGGCCTCTTATGTCATGGGAGAAATTAATTAAATCAAAATCAGCAGGAGGCCTTGGTCTACGTGATCTGTTTATATTAAATCAAGTAATGGGAGCTAAATTGTGGTGGCGATGGATCTAAGGAGGTCATGATTTGTGGAAGCTAATTTGGGAAAAAAATATGATATGCCTCAATCAGTCGTAGGTAAGTTAAAAATAGATATTGTTCCAAAAGGGTCTATCATATGGAAGCTTGTTGCAATTAACAGATTAATTATCCGAAAACATAGTTTCTGGGAAATAAAGGAAGGTCGCAAATCAATTTTTTGGGAGGATTCATGGCAGCAACGTGACAAAAAAATTTCTCGACTTAATCTTGGAGAACTCTTTATATTTACTAATCTCCCAAATAATCGACTAATCAGTCATTATTGGGATCCACATCAGATAAGTCAATGGCGGAAATTGAAGGTGAGAACAGATTGGCCAAGAGCACCTGAAACTATATAATGGAACAATCTCTATAAGGAGTTGAAAATAAGGAAAATCAGAGTCGAAACAGGAAGTGATACCTTACGATGGGGATACCAGACCAATGGAACTTTCACTATCAAAGAAGCCTACAACATTCAGACCCGGAATAATAATAATAATGGACGTTCCATCTGGAAGAAAATCTGGTCTATGAATCATTGGCCCAAAGTTCAATATTTTATTAGAAATGAAATTAACTTAGAAACAAATTACAGAAAACACAGATACAAAACCAGACAAAACGATGGCAGAAAAGAGGCTTTAGCCTCATGGCATTCTCATCATTCTCACTTATTAAAAGAATTTAGAGTTACAAATTAAATAGATGAGAGACAATGTCTTAAGATAGTCCATGCTATCTTAGACTCTTTTGGTTGAGATAATTTCTCACAAAAATCCCACCAAGATATTAGTTACTAAACAAAATCCAATATTTGAGGAACAACCCAAGAGTTAGGCACATATTACTAACTTAGAATATTTAATTAATTAATTTATGTTTGGATTTATTATTGTTTTTGTGAGAGAGGCTAACATTCCCCCCTTCAATGATAAATCAAAAATAAGGATGAGGAACCATATTCCAAGTTCTCATGTTGATCCTCAAAAACATTGCCTGAAAAAAACCGCCAAAGCTAGATGCTGAAAAAATGCAATCTGAAGATACCATGAGTCAGCTGCATGTCTAATTCATCTCTGAATTTCGCTTGACAACTCCATCAAGTGCCAAGCTGCAAAAGGATCCATCTGTCCTTTGCATGAAATCGGCATCAAAAAATTTTCAAAGCCCACTGGCTGATGATGTCAAAAAACAACTCACTGTTGCCTTTGTTGTGTTGAAAATTGTTCACTTCTTCTTTGTTGTCGACTGCCCACTGGAAAATTTGTTGATGCCCACTGGAAAATTTGTTGATGCCCACTGGCTGCTTTTGCTAGTTCTTTTGATACTTTTAGTCTGACAACCACTATCAATCTCATTAACATTTCCCCCCCTTTGGAAACTCAAAGGAGAGACACTTCTCTGGAAAGTATTCCTGAACTCCCCCCTTTAGGTGTAGGAGTGTTGCACTGGTGCACTCCCCCGTTAAACTGCATGAGAGTACCATCATCTTTGTACTATTGGCTACACTATGTGTGATCGTATTCGATTGTAGAACTGAGACAATATTTTTACTGTGGATGACCATTTCCAAGGGTCGATCCATTCATAATTTATCTTCAATCTGGCTGATTGCTGTTGGTTGCGACATTTCTCTGAGGAATGATTGGGCTTGACACAATGGCGACAAGGATGGAGATCAAAACACTGATCCTCCATATGAACGGTTCTTTGACAACAAGAACATTTCGGTTTGACTTCAACTTCAGGTTGCTTGCAATTCTGTTTGTCTGCAACTTTGGGTTGCGTGCATTTCTGGGTGTTTGCAACTCTCTCAAAACTTGCTAAGGTGAGTTGTGCAAGAAATCCTGCACTAACGAACTTAATTGGCTTGGAATAATTTGGGATATGCAGGTGGGTGTCATTGTTGACATATCCTAAGCCTCTTCGATTCTTTTTATTTTGAATTTCTTCCCATGGCTTGATGATGGGCTTGGAAGAAATTGGAACTGAAACAACTTTGACACTTGAAGCTATTGGGATGAATGACTTATCATCTGGATGGTTCAAAGAATTAAAGTATCACACTTTTCTTGAAATTCATTACGTTGAAGTTGCGACTCGAGTTGAAGAAACTCAATAGTTTCATGTTTTTGTTGTAGATGCCGTAAAAGATCAGCAAGAGTTTCTTTGTTGATGTGCACCATGTATTCATCACTAGAGATGATCAAACTGTGAAGAATGTTTAACAACTGAATATGTTGCGTCATCTGAACTTGCTCAATTGAAATCAGGCTCTCTTGTCGGAGATGTCGTGATTTGAATTGTTTCACTTGATTTTGGTACTTGAATGACAGGATCGCTTGCTATGTGGCTTGAATGACACGCTCGCTTGATTTGTTCCTGATTTCGCTTGCTTGGAAAACTTGCTAGAATTGTAGAATTTTCTTGCTTAAACTCTGGAATGCACACTGGCTTGATGACGATCGTGTTTGCTTGAATTCTCACTTGACTTACTTGATGACTTCACGCTCACTTGAATGAATAGCCACGCTCGCTTGATGTCAATCTCAACTTGCTTGATTTTTTTAACTTGTTTGGTTTCTTTGATGATTGCTGCAATGAACTTCACGCTGGCTCTCTTGATGGTTTGATCTTTGTACTGACTTGATGTAAATTTCTTGAATGAATACTCACACTCGCTTGGAGATGTAAACTTGTTGCTTTTTTTCTTTAGAAATTTGTGCACTCACTTGATTTTGCGTAAAGGAAGGGTGTCGAACACTGTAGACAATGCACCCAAGAAAGCTTACAATGATTTTAATGATTCACTTGAAATAATGAATTCCCTTGTCCTCTTAAAAATTCATTAACAATGAATTTTTAATGATTCACTTAAAACAATGAATTTGATTACAAGTTCTTAAATGGATTTGCAAGAACGCTGATGTAGACTTTTCTTTGAAAACGCTGGAGTTTCCAGATTCATGAGCTTGATTGTATTGATTGAATTTTCTTGTTGATGTAATGCTGATGTTGAAAACTTTGATTTTTTGTTTGAGTGGCGCAAATGCATGTGTTGAATTTAATTTTCCTACCTTGCAGCTATTTCGTTACATGTGTTGTGCTTGCTGATATTGAACTTTATGTATGTGATATTAACTGAAATCATTGATGTGTCACAACTAGACACAAATAAAAAAGAAATAACATGAAGCCATAAAAAAAACATGCACCATCACAAACACACATGGTGTACCTAAGATCCCCTTATTCAATTTTGGGTGGATCTAGGACACAATCACCAAAAAATGATATCTTTATTAAATATTGAATACATAATAAACCTCCACCTTCAAGTAATGAATATTCCAAACTCACAGCCCTTGGAAGCAATTTGTCTTCAAAATCTAGATATTCACCGACTCAATCTCTCTCAAAGTAAACCAATACTTTGAATTACAACAAGAAATTTCTCTAAAAAAATCCATAGATTACACCAAATACAAAACACTTACCCCTCCAAAATTACCTAATCTCTCCAAATACAAATGGAAACACACCTTATTTCTCCACAAAAGCCTCACTTTACTACCCTTTTCAATTTTCCAATTTTCAGTAAAGCACTTTATCACTCAAAATGAAAAATTTCATTCATCTCTTATAACTTCAAAATTGTTCATATATAAAAAATCACCTTATTACTTCATTCCTTTAAAAAATCATTCACATCCCTCCACTTATTCTCTCTCATGAGCACGTTATAAGCCTATCACTTAATTACATAAAAATGCTCCTTATTACAAAACTTTAAAATTTATATGAAGTCTCTTCGGGGCATCAAAAAATATTAAAAAAAAATACTCCACTTAAGCTTTCCACTCCACCTAAAGAGAATCACACTTATCGCTCTGCTTTCCAAATAACCTTCACTTTTTCACTAAAAAGTGCATCTTCTCACTCTATTTTAAAACTTAAAAAAATATTTTAAATTCCCATTTAAAAAATATTATGAATTTCATGAAGTCCCTTTTTTAAGAACAAAGGAATTTCATGTCCTCTTAAAAAAAGTGAGAGATTTTACTTTGTTTAAAAATTGAGCACACGAGCTTGCTCCTCCACGCTGGGTAATCTCCACGGTGAATACACGCCCATGGCTATGTTTAAAATTGTGCAAAATTCATGAATTAAGACAAAAATAGCTATTACAACAACAAGGACTGTCAGAGGGCTTTTTCATCCAGAATTCATAGAGATGCAGATTTGATTAAAAAGAGAGAAAAGCTCGCTGTTGCTATTTTCTTTTCTTCCTGTTTCTCACTTCTTTTGTTTTACTGTGATCAAATTAAGGGAATGAAAAACTTTTGAATTTCTTCAGATGGGAATCATTCTACAGTATCAAAAAGGCATTTTAGATGATTTGGGTGAGATTAACTAGCACGAAAAAAGAATATTCGCTCATCACTCAACCGAGTCGATGGCCTGTGGTGTCCAGAGATTGGAACAGACGGGATGAAAACTCTTAGATTGACATGTGGGTGTTGCCAAAACACTTACCTTTTTCCTCCCCCAGTGTCACCGTCTGCACTTTCGTTGACAGTTGACAAAGTCAACTTTTAGAGCCTGCACATCATCCACTAGATCTGTTGATGGTCTGGTGACGGAAAAACTTGGATCAATTGGGTGCAATGGGTGTGCTCCAATGCTTTTTTCGAGCATTTTCACCCTCACTCAGTAGACCCAAAACCATGGCCTTTGCAACAGAGTTTCCACACTCATTTGTCACTATGATATCCACACTTTCTACAAATTATTTCTCGATAGATTTCACGATATTCCATGCGATCTCACTGAAGCCACGATGGCCTTCGGTTGTGTGTGGTAAAGAGATATGCAATTGTGAGATGAATACTGAAAAAAAATTTCGTTCAAATGGCACTCTACCAATTTAGAATGTAGGGATGAATATAGAACGATGCTTCGGCAAGTCAATCTTTGTTGCCCTCCTACAACGAACCACGCTACTCCAGAGCCTACGCACTACTGCAACCTTTGCTTAATGTAGCCTAATCATGTCCAGAACATTCATTCTCCAAAGACTTTGCTATGTAGAGCATTTAATAACATTGCATTATTGCTGCTTAGCTGGGCATGCAAGGTTCTGCACCGTCCAGCATCCTCACTGTTTCCAGTGACCACACTGCTCCATATTTGTAGACTTCTCCATGATGCACAACATAGCTAATTATTAAACAATCCAAATGGATAATAAATTCTTCATTACAAAATGCAGGTTCACTCCAGGTCAACTTTTGGCTCAACCATCGACCGATTTTCTCCTTCGCTCTGATACCACATATTAGAAATGAAATTAACTTAAAAACAAATTACAAAAAACACAGATACAAAACTAGACAAAATAATGGCGAACAATAGGCTTCTGCCTCATGGCATTCTCATCATTCTCACTTATTAAAAGAATTTAGAGTTACAAATTAAATAGATGAGAGACAATGTCTTAAGATATTCCGTGCTATCTTAGACTCTTTTGGTTGAGATAATTTCTCACCAAAAACCCACTAAGATAGGAGTTACAGAACAAACTCCAATATTTGAGGAAAAACCCAAGAGTTAGGCACATATTGCTAGCTTGGAATATTTAACTAATTAATTTATGTTTGGATTTATTATTGTTTTTTCCTTTGGCTCCTCAGTCATCGGAAAATTTTAACCTGGGATAATTTTAAAAAGAGAGGCATGAATGGACCATATTTTTGTTATATGTGCAAACAGTCCGATGAAACAATTGAACATCTCCTCAATACATGTGCAATTGCAGAGTCTATCTGAAGCAGATTGGAACAAACTTTTAAAAAATAGATAGATATCCAATCAGTATTAATGAAACTTTGTTAGCTTGATGCAAAGGAGGTTATAAATGTGGTGTATTGAATCTTGCATGGAAATTATCAATAGGCTTCTTACTTTGGGGTATTTGGAAGGAACAAAACCATCGGATATTTTTAGGAGAGGAAAAAATCATTACTATTATCTGGGCAAAAATCATTGATAGTATCCGAGAAACAATCCTTATGGAAAAATGGATGGAGGATGATTGGAAAGAAGAAGGGATTGAAGCTCAAATTCTCAGAAGCCTAAATTTACAGCCTCACATGCTATCTCCAACTCTTTGGAAATTTAGACCTCCTAGACAAAATATTCAAGATAAATGGAAGTCTCCACAAGTTGGTTTTCTCAAACTTAATTTTTATGGAGCTTCAAAAGGTAACCCAGGACAAGCTGGTATAGGAGGCATCTTTCAGAATTCCCAAGGTGGAGCTTGCCGAGTTTATGCTATGGATCTAGGGCACGCTACTAATAATGAAGCAAAGTTGACAACACTTAAACAAGGTCTGATTATAGCCATATGGGAGAATTACCAGTGCTTAATCATAGAAGGAGATTCTGCAATGGTTATTGGAGAATTAACGAAACTTCAGCAAGGAACAAAGTGGGAGAAAATCAGCAAAATCTGGAGAACATCAACCTTAATTCAAGAGATAGGTTTAATGGTTAATCAAATTCAATATATGATTCCCTCTCATATCATTAGGAAAGGTAATCAGGCAGCAGACTACCTTGCTAATTGGGGATGTAGCAATGTGGATCATCCTCTGGATACTACTCCTTCCAAAAAAATTTGGAATATTGAGCTTCATTCTCTGCAACTATTTCTTCAGCAAGATAATCCCCAGATCGGGGTGCATGTCAGATCATAATCAGAATAAAGGGTCAGTTGTTTCTCACTGTACTCTAAGTTTTAATGCCCACATTATTTTCTTTTATGAGTTTTCAAAACCCCCGTCATGGTTTAAAATTCCCACCTCTAAAGGGAATGATAGTTCATGTCACCTATTGAGCATGCATTTACTGTGTGAGGCGGTGTAAAATTTGGTATTGCCACCGATTTCTCCCAATTCACTTATTCTTCTCCTATTCCTGCTGCTCTGTTTGCTCTGTGTATTGGAAAGATCTGTTCATCAACCTCACCATTGGTGCAAACCCCTCTGGTATGTAATGGCTCCTTACTTGAGTTCCATTCATTATGAATTAAGCCTCTATGCTCAGAACACGAACAATGGTTTCTCTGCTGATATTCCTGTTACCTATCCTATGCAATTTTATGAAATCGTTGTAGCATTAGATATCATTCCTCATTTTCGAAGTCTTGATAGAGATTCTGATATTAAGGATTGGGTTCAAAGATTCTCTGAAAACTATCATTCTGGGCTTCTTCTATTTTTGAATTCGTCTTTAAGGTATACTTGTATTTTCAGTGTTACTGCTAATCTGAGAAAGTCCCATAGTCTAAGCTCTTAGCCTACTAGTAATTTCTTTATCTTTAATCCCTGGGGTTCTAAATATTTACGATTTGAATATAGTCATTCCCAGACCTTTATTTCAAGTTATGCATCAAGTCCCTCCAGAGTGAATGGAATCACACTGCTCGGCCTTCAAATTCTGCATATCCAAGAGGTCATCCTATGTTCTTCTCTTCAGTGTCTCTTCAGTATTCGTTTTCACACCCTCTCTAATTCTGTGTCTCCAGATTTCATGGCTAAAACTAAACCAAGTCAGAGTGCTGCCAAACCTACTCCTTCTCATAAAATAGGCCGCAAGTCAAATATCGAAACTCTGGTAAAAATAGCTGATACCTATGAATCAACTACCCCTGAACATATCAAAGTCACTATTGCTGAATGGGAACAGGACTTAGAGGAAGAAGATAAAGAAATTAGTGAGCAACAGGAAAGAATGGAATTCATCCTCTACCCCGGCAACACTAAGGGAAGAGTCTCCTTATTTCAACAAACAGTAAAAACATATTGGAAATTAAAGTGTGTGTTGGCAAGATCAATGGAGAGCCTACAGAAGAAAGAACTTAAATCCTATTCTTCAGTCTTATTTTAACTTCAAGCAATGAAACAAGAAATGCGAGAGATGTCGAATACCCAACATCAGCAAAATGCTCGCATTGGCAACATAGAACAAAAACTCCGTTTGTTTCAACAAGCAAAGCTTTCTAGATCACCTGTCAAGGATCCAGTCTTAGATATTTAATGTCATGGATACTTAGTATCATGTTTTCTTCTTAAATTTTGAATGACTCTAGATACTTTATATCTTTTCAGTTTAATATGCAGTTTCTATGGACATTGTCATGTAAAGTTAGCAGTTACTAACTGTAAAAAACAATACCAATTCTAGTTATCTTTTAAATTTTTGAGGTGGCCAACAGACCTGGTTTCCTGTGGGCAGGTTGAGGCACTCAATTTTTGATGTAATTTTTTTGATGCAACTTTCCCTTATAATAGAAAATGGCTAGGCACTATGGAATTTACAAAAAAAAAAAAAAAAATCCTGAGCAACTCCTAGTTAAATCAAAATAAACAATATTATAAATTCCAACTAATTTTTTTTCTTTGAAACAAAATTTTTATAAGTCATACATATAAAATTTCATTGAAACAAAATTTAGAATCCCCTTGCATCATATATAATATGTATGCATTGAAAAAGTGTATAGTGTCATCATACGAAAAAGTAGAATCTCGCAATGTACCGTGAATCTAGTCATCCGAAAATTTAGCACCCCCTAAATGTCAACATAAGAGAATAAGTTGTCCATGAGAATACTTCCAAATATAAAAATAAAACAAATCAAAAGCACATATGTATATTATATGGATTCCCATGGTCAGAAATATATATAAGATTGAAATGAAAACACTTTCTTCAAATCCAAAAGGATGTAAACGAGTGATACAACGACCCTTTGAGTGAGTTAATTGTATCTTATTAGTCATTATACCTTATAAATATGATTATGTTTGTTAATGTAGGTTCACCAATTTCAAAAGGAATCTTTAGAGGAAGAATTAAAATATGCTTTATTACACGATTCCCAAGGTCTTCTTCAACACATGATAGATCGAGGGGAAAAATTAATTACTAGTTTTGAATTTGAGGTTAGTTGTTTATAATATCTTGTATGAATTATGCAATAATTTAATTGGAGGTATAAGGTTATCTTAACAAGTTAAATTTTTTTGTGTATAGGAATCCTAACAATCAAAATCCTCAGGTGAAACATCTGGGAGTGAGCATGAGGAGGAGATACAAGCACATGATGAATCGTTTGTTGCACACTATCATTAAATTGTCATTCCTAAAGCTTGGCAAGAAACCATTGTTGAATTTCAGCAAATGGGAGACAAAAATAATGAGGAGGGTGTTCAATGTGATGAGAAATCCACACCCATAATTAGAGTAGCACCTCGTAGAAAGAGAAAAAAAAGGATTGATATGTGTTAAATATTTTTAACTTGAATCTGCATCGCTCCATCTTCTAAGGAGTTGACTAGGTTGTGAGGGTCCAAACATAAACTAATTCTGTGTGCAACAAAACAAATTTTGAAGATACTTTGCTTTTCGAATTTTTTGGAACAAAAAAAATTTTGAAGGTACTTTGTTTTCCTGTAGCACTATTTTTATGCGAGTGTCATAGAAAAATAATGCCTTGACGATAAATGATGAATTGAATGAATTGTTACTTTGGGGTAACAATAGTTACCTTCAATGGCAGTCCTTCAACAATCTTCTCGACTGTATGTCTTTATACACTTATGATAGTTCATAATTGAATACTTTTTTGTCAAGAATTATATTTTTGATCATACCTGTTTTGAATTTAGTGCTTATTGTTTGTGTTTCCAAGAGGAAGGCCAACCATCATGTTAGAATATTCTCCTCATTTGATCTGGAGTTCGAGTTTATATTTTTGCTTGTGTTCATACTATCTAGGAGGCCATGGTACCTCTTGTTGGGTGTGAACTTCTTGTGGGTGGTTAAGATCACAAGCAGGGACCGTTCACCTCCTTCCTGGGCAGTGTGGATACCTGACTGGGTTGTGTACATTACCAACAAGGGTTTTATACCATCTGGCAGTTGCATCTACAACATGGAGGTGTGAGCACTGAAGGGAAAGATAGTTATTCTCATTTGTGGGAATTACCTCTTCTTAGTCACTTGTTATTGATTCTTGTATCAACCATATAGTCAATATAAAGACCATATACATGTTATAACAACCAATATTTTGGAAGACACTCATTATCTACATTTCTATGGATTTGTTCAAGCATTTCTAATAGTGTGGTATTCATTCTCTATTTGTATATCATTGTTGGGTGCTATTTGTTTATCAACTGGAAGATACAATAATATGTAGTTGACATAGGCCAACCAACATACGTTCAATACACAAATAACAAAATTCCACCTCTTCACAAAGGTAGGAAGAACCTCTACAAATTTTAAACACAAACAAATAGTTTCTTGTAATAGGAAAATATCTAGTCTATAAACTATGAATAGTGTCTTTAGGGCTATAATTGTTTAAGGGTATCCCCAACCTTTCTAACATTTAGACTGAGAATAATCATTAAGGAAACCTCGTCTCAGTTTTCCCTTATCTGAGTACCCAAGTTATAGACAATTGTTTTCCTTCTTTAACTTCTTTGAAAGCTTTATATTTTGCAACTTACATGTGATGTTTCCTTGCAACGGGAGGTGGATGATCAGTAACAAGTTCCAACTAACTCTATAATTCTCCATTCTCTTCTATTGACAATTCCTTAGCCTTAGACTGTAGAATCAAATCAGAGATTTTTTTTGGTCGTAAATCTTTCCTCCTTTAAGGACATCTATTCTAGACAAATATTATGCTCTATCAAACCCACAAGATTCTCATTTGCAGGATTTTGTGGGGCCAAGGTTGCAGGATTGGTTAAAGTATTGGGACTTATAGGCTCTAAATTACCCTTGAGAATCTCATGAATAGGACAAGGAATTTATAAAAAATAATTTATTTCTTTTCTAGCTTCCTAAGAGTAAGGGTCTAGGCCTAAAAAAGGCATACCTCAATGAGGACAAACTAGAAAATTTCCCTTCTAGAGCTCCATATTTCTTATTTTGGGGGAATATTGAACTGGAGGTATGGAAGATTGAGACATTTCCCTATTTCTATTGAGGGATTATCTTCTAACCCTTTGAATTCCTGTCTCCAGAACCTCATTTCCTTAAATTTTCTTGAAAACTCTTCAACTTTATGAGCTTTAGGAATATTCAACCCCTTTTCTTTTTTAACCCATATTTTCTTTTGATTGTTCCCACTCCCTTGTTCTTGCTTGTTAATATTCAAAGGAAAATTGGGGACAAGATTATCTTTTAATATCCTTAGTATGATGTGCCTCTAGCAGTTAAGGTGAGTCAGCTCTCTATTTGCAAGGCTAGAGAAAGATATCTAATTCAATTACTTCTGTACACGTTGTGCAAAACTAATTTTTGTAAGCATACAAAATCTTATTTTGATTAAATTATTTGGAACACTCTCTGTAATTTCAAATAGTGTTGACTCACATTTAACTTGAAGCTGCATTGACTCCACTGTGTAGGTAACATAGTTTGTGGTTCACTATGCTCAATGCTTTAATTATCTCCTTGCTGCTAGATATCATGAAGCGAGAAAGACATGCATTGGTGCTACAACTCCAGATTCGTAACAAAAATCCTATGGATTCGCTATGTTACCTCATTCTATTGCTCCATTACCATTCTGACCATTGTTGGGTATGGATATCTGCATGCTCAAAATACTAGAGAAATGATATTTGATATCTTCTTCATGTTATTCAATCTGGGTCTGACTACATACTTGATATGAAACATGAAAAATTTAGTTATGCATGACACAAGAAGGACCAATAGATTTGTAAGTAATATATTCTTAATAGACTAATTTTTAGGAAAGTTATATCTATATATTTTCTATTTAATGTTAATATTTGACTTCCATTTTAACTGCATAGGAACATAACTTAGGAAGCTTCAAGATTTTCTTTAAGAAATGGGCTGCCACTACAATATCAAGAACAAATGTTAGCACATTTGTGCCTAAAATTCAGGACAAAGGGCTTGCAGCAAGAAGAAACTTTAAATGATCTTCCAAATGTGATTCGTAAATCCATTTCAAACTTTTTATTTTTTCTCAATTATTGAAAAATTGTATCTTTTCCAAGGAGTGTCACATGATTTCCTTTTCCAGCTGGTAAGTACCATCTAATTATAAAAGAATACCTTCTTTTTCGAGTTTTTTCTTGGGCTTCACTACAGAAACTTAGAGAAAGAAATTATATCTTTAATGTTAATATTTGACTTCCATTTTAACTGTAGAGCGACACAATTCAGGCGGCTTCAATATTTTCTTTAAGAAATGGACTGCCACTGCAATATTAAGAGAAAATGTTAGCACATTTATGCCTGAAATTCAGGAAAGAGGGCTTGCAGCAAGAAGAAACTTTAAATGATCTTCCAAAGGTGATCTGTACATCCATTGCAAACTTTTTGTTGGGATTCATACATGTACACATGGTGTTCCCTTGGAGGTAAATTGAAAATGTTGAATTTGATTTAACAGATCTTGTTTTTCTTGTTGCATTATAGACATCATAACCTGCGAAGTGTATCTTAATAAGCATCGGTTAACACACTAGGAGACATAACATAGATGTAATAGACAAGAAAAAATCACCTGGAAAATTAAATCACTTAAATAAGTTCTTTTCAAGGTGTCAATTGGAATGCAACACAAGTACACAAACCAGGGCTTCTAGACTAGAAAATAATGACACAAGTTGGAATCCACAATTGGCATGAGAACCCTTCTAATTGTTATAACTTATGTTGCCCCTAGGAAAAAAATCTCAAAGACAACCATAGAATGCAACTTTCATGTAGGTAGATTGAATCCCATATAACTACATACAAGGGTCCAAGTCATATATTGATAGATTTAACTAGGTTATTCCTTAGAACTAAAAGAAATCGTTGCATACCTGCATTTTGTGAGGATTTGCTACTAACATTGTTGGTTGAAAAACAAACTGCCCCTGATGATTTACCTATGTTGTCATTGAGATCAATATATTATTGTTTGAAGGCCTCGCAAGGCTTGCTACCTAATTTTCATTGGACTTGGCCATTATTTAATTTATTTCCCATTTGACATAATTTTCTTAAATACATTATGTTGATAGTTAGGTGATGCTTGTGTTAGTAATACATACATTTTCCCAGTGGGATTTAGTTGATCCTGCCATACTCCATCATGGTATATTTAGAATTAGGGTCCATGATTCCATGCACATGTTGTTTCCCAAGACATGATTCCAACAAAGTCCACATTCACCTTGTGACTAGTTTGGCAATACTTGTGACCATGTTGCTCAACCTTTCCAAGTTCCTTGCACCAAGATGTTGGCATCATGATAGTTAATTCAATGAATTTTTGAATCAAAATAATATCATCAATTCATAGGATTGATAAGGTTAATTGAATGCACATCCAACCTCATTATTTTACTGGGAATTCTAGTGACTATTTCATTATTCGTTGAGTCATCTTTCCCTCAAATCATTGGTGTAATTGTGTGGAAATTTCAAACCATTTTCATTGGTGACAATCATACACATTAGGGTTTAACTCATTGTTTTGTTTCTTGGTGTAATTCCCTCACACTTATAGTGTTTCATCCATTCGTGGTATGCTGGTTATGGTATATTCATCTAGGTAATTTCTGTAAACTATATTACGACACTAAAATCATTGGGATGGTTTCCTCACTAGTGAAAAAATCAGTTTAGTGATATACTACTTATAAATTTTCTTAAATATTAAATGAATAACTCTTACATATTCTTGTGGGATTTAATGTTGTGGGGTGTGAACTTGTTGCGGGTGGTTGAGATCACAAGCAGGGACCATTCACTTCCTTCCTGGGCAGCGTGGATACCTGACTAGGTTGTGTACATTACCAACAGGGGTTTTATACCATCTGGGATTTGCATCTACAACATGGAGGTGTGAGTACTGAAGGGAAAGATAGTCATTATCATAAATGGGAATTATCCCTTCTTGGTCACTTGTTATTCATCCTTGTATCAACCATACAGTCAATATAAATACCATATATATGCTATAAAAAAAATTATTGTGGAAGACACTCATTATATACATTTCTATGGAGATATAGATCCAACATTCCCCTTGTTTTATGGGGCATTACATGTACATTTGAAGGAGGGAAAAAGATTGGGGATTTTGGCCTTCATAAAATTTCAATGCTTTTATAACAAAGTTTGCAGAGGGATTATTGTTTGTACACTCCTTTAATCAGTCGTCATCTATTTTCTTTCTTTGAATTTTCCTCATGTAATATGGAAATAATGGTCAATCTTTAATAGTATTGAGTTAAAGATTCTAAATTAATATAATTATGATTTTGCAGGAAATATTCGTAAAAAGTTGTGGATATAATGGGCAATGATATGAAAGTGTTCAAAGAGTTCAGTCTAGATGTCCACCTTCAGCTAGTAGACCTTCTTACCTTGGAAGACTTCAGGTATATTCTTGTCTACTGTATTTCACTGTCATATATCATATTTTCTCTGCTTTGGTAATAGTCTAACTAATTAGTTGGTTACATGCAGGGAAAATGAGGAACTTAAAGACTGTAATCAAGATACAAAGGCTCAACTGACCCTTTCATTTCTGAATATTAAAAATCTTATTGAAATCAATGATGCCATCCAAAAAAAATTGACCTTCCCTGCCATGGAAAATTCCAGGCTCGGATTACTCATTAATCATGGGTTCTACATTTCTGATCATTTCAGATTAAAACTGATTCACTTTTTCTCTAGAACCTCAAAAATATGACTTCTTGATTTTAAATTCATTTCTTTCCAAGAACACTTCACCTTGAATATACTACAACTTCTAATAACAATCTGATGTATTCCTATATAAGTTGTGCTTTTCTACAGTATTAATTGGCGGCATCATTGTTGCAAAAATCCTCAATCTAATCCAAATGTCACAACAATATTTATGGACCACAAATATGAGCCTGGAAATGGAGCTTGAACTCTATCTCAAGAAAACAATTCTCTTACAGGGACAACTTCAAACCAGGTGGATTTTCCTCCCTTTCCTACAACATATAGTGTAAGTCACAGTTTTGATTAACATCTTGAATATTTTCTTTATGCTTCTTCACCTTTTGATATGAATCATACATTTATTGGTCTAGTTGTATCTAGATTTTCTTAGTAACATTTCATGAAACTATTTTCATCCATTTCAACCTGCAGTTTCTCTCGCTTCAAATGGTTTTACATGATGGCCGATAAATATTGATCATCCTGTGCCATATGCACTAGCTTTTGTTTCAGGTAGACATCTGGACGGTGCCTTTAATGTTTATAATGAAATGTATGCATGAAGTATTTTTTTATTAGTGTGTTTTGTTTTCATTATTTTATTTTGAAAGGTAAATTGCATTGTTTTACAATATTTAATTTGTTAGTGCAATCCATGGTATTTTTGTAATGGGTTAAATTGAACATAATGAATGAAGAAAGGAAACCTCTGTCAAGAAAGTTTCCTAATCCCTCCTGCGGGATAAATCCATACTGGATGGTGATCATACTCCGGCTTGTGGTTACTGGCTTCTTCTTTCATTATTGTGTAATGCATCCTTTGAATGATGCATATGGCATATGACTCACTTCAGTCATTTATGAAATCTGGTTTTAATTTTCTTGGATCCCTGATTAGTTTCCAAAGTGGCTTCCAATTGACAAGGAAACTTATCTAGATAGATTGTCATTGAGGTAAATCAACGGTGCTCCATGATTGCCAACAATAATCTATTTTATTCAAGTTTATTCTATTTTTCTATTTTGAAGATAGACCTTTTGTTTTAACTCTCACATTTGTTGGGTTTCAGGTATGAGAAAGAGGAAAGAACATTTAAATACCTTGAGAAGCCATGGATATTGCATATTTTTTTACTTCTGCAGGTATCGACATAGCCATATGCATATTATTTTTCTTTCTGTACTCTATCTTGAGAAAGCAGCCCATCAATTTCAATTTTCATTTTCCTGTAAGCTTGAAGGACACAACAATAAATATTTTAGTTTCTTAGAGAGGCTTGTACCTTCAACGAGTTATATAAAAAAGGCACGAGAAGCATCATAAGAGGATAATTTGTTTTCTTTGCAGGATCCAGGGATCCTTCCATAACAACATGCTCTAGTCCCTTCATTTATGGGTGGGGGAAAACGAATTCATCCATTCCCTTATGCAGATTCTAATATTCCAGGTTTGTGATTCTAAAACACTAGTTGGACATTTTCTTTTGGTAGATTTATTTTATGTTTTCAATCACCTTTACTTGTATTATCTTTGGTCTTATAATGTTTTTAGTATTGTTGATATTTCCAACAGTTTTAAGGGTTCCCTTTTATTGTTTTCATGGGATATTTTATTTTTCTTCATTGGAAGAGTCTTTATTTATATGATTATCTGAGTTTATACCTTCATGGACAACATTTTTCTCCTCATTTGTCTTCTCATGTTTACAACCATTTAGTAAAATTCATTTCTCTAAAAGTAACTCCATTACTTTAGCACCTACAACTTTATTTCTGATAAGTACACCATGAATCACATTCCTTCTTACTGTTACAAGTTTCCTACTATTTATTTCATTTGTTGAAGTCTCGTTATCTTTGCTTCCTAGAGACAATTTTGATTTCCCTTCCTCCTTCATGATAGTTGTTAATGGTTGTCCACCTTAATTAGTTCCAAAACCTGCATTCATATAAATTTTTCAGTTTTAGAATCGCAAGGCACTCAAGCCTCACTCTTTTTCAACAAATTATTCTTATGTTATGGAATTTTCATAAAATCCAGGGTACCTTCCATCATTATCCTCACATCATCTTCATCATCATGTTTACCAAGGAGTGAACTTTGTTTTGGCTTACATAAGTAAACATCCTCTCCCTCGTATTATAGAAGTGAATGTTGCCTTCTCCTTGGACTTGAAAATATCAAGTACACACCTCTCTCAATCTCTAACTGTACTCATGTCTTTTCTTTACCATCAATTTGAAAACTTGAAATTGATTCAATCTACAAACTTGAAGACTGGGTTTAATTGTGAAGTGTTCTCAACATTGGGATCTTGTGTAATCTAATAATGTTATTGTTTCCCTCTTGGTTGTAATCATTTCTACCATTTCTTCTACTTATTCTATCTACAAATTAACAATGCAATCAAAATAAAAAGGTCTTCAATGCTTGAATATACTTGACTGTCATCTTTAATGTGGTGTTTTTCACCATCTGCAATTATCCTATTGCATATTTTACCATCTCTTTAAAATTGGTGTAGGCTAATTCCCAGTAGGTTGGTAATGCCATTAGAAATCCATCATGCTACAAACAAATCACTCATTTTTTGGTTATAGGAAGTTCCAGTTTTTATAATAGCTTTCAAATAAAATATGAATGTTGGCTTCTCCTTGGACTTGAAAATATCAAGTACACATCTCTCTCAATATCTAACTGTACTCATATATTAGTGTCCATATTCAATATTTTAAACATTTGGCACTCTGCATAATAAGTAAATCAGATTTATAACTTGACATAAGTTAGAACATTTATCATCTAAACTCCTCGGAACTTTAAGAATTATAATATCGTCCATTTAAAGAGATGTGTTGGGCTATCTAACTCATTCCAGCTAATTAACGATAATCACATCCATAGAGTTTGATATACCCACAGTTATGAGAAGGATGATTTAAAATTTGTTTTAATATATGCCAAACAATATGCCATTTAATTAGATATAATATCTTTCTGAAAACTCTAGAAACAATAGTAGGATTGAATTCTAAATATCAAGGTTCATAAAAGAGGCCAGCTCTACCCAGAACTACAAATCCGCTCTTCATAACCCCCTTATGGCCGACTAGATTTTATTTCATTGATAATTTCATGAAGCAACTCATGCTTAATATATTACTTACGTGTTAACCTTTTCTTTGGTATCAATGAATATTCAACGTTTCACTAAATTTTTACCTAAGAATGAATAATGATTTGTGAAAGCTCATTTGGGACATGTTCCTTTTGATGATTTGCATTTAGGTTACTTTTTGACATTCTAAAATTTTTATTGGTTCTCAAATTTGTGGGTTTTTTTGTAGCACTAACAATAGGTAGATGTGAGGGTGCTGAAGCAGGTGTCTTTGGATATTCCACAAAATATTTTCTAGCCTACCATTTGAGTTTGTACTAAACACTATTGGGGATTCAAGAAACACAAGGCAAGTGATAATGAAGAAATACTAAGAGTTCACACATTTTTTTTTGAGGTACGAACTACTTCATTTATTTTATTTCAGTAAGTGTCTCTCTTCAAAATGGTTGAGAAATGGTATAAAACTTTCCTGACATAAATTTATTATTTTATTCTTAACGGGAATAAGGATGGATGGTTTGTTGTGCCTCCCAGAAACGATTAACTTCTGAGAAAATAACTAGTGATATGGACTTCTCTGCAACTTCAGCTTCCTATGAAGTCGATTAGATGCTGATATTTAACACAGATCCTTGCCATGACACAATTGATTTGAGGCTGATTTTTAACATGGATTTTAGGCTGATTTTTAACACTGATTCAAGGTTGATATTTAACACATATTTGTGCTATGACAACACTGAAATTAAGTGTAAATTGGCCAATCAATTGTAGATTCAAATGCATATACATTTTTTCTATTTTTTGTTATCAAGGAAGCCAATTCCAATTATACAAAGGTATTGAAATGGTGGAGCTAACCATTGGATATGAATTTATTTTTCCAGCATTTAATGTGATTCAACCTTTTCGATTTATGTGTTAGATATTAAACTCTCTTGTAGGATGGAGAAATATTGTATATATTTCTTTTGCCTCATAATATGTCATGAAATGAAGTTCCAACTGAGGATCTTGCATGTTCAAATTCAATGACATGAATTTATTTTCAGCGAATATAAGTGTGATGCCTTATTATTTTCAAGGTTGCGTTCCAGAATTTTTAAGTTTTGGAAAATTGTCTTTTCACTTAGATTTAAAATGACTGTTGTTAGCTTTAAAAAAAATGGAATTTTTTCTTCTTTTTTTCCATAAAAACAAAGATTTAAGGTAATTAAAATCACTATTTGGGAACTTGAAATGTTGAAACCACCTTAAAATAACATTTAAAATGATTTGTTTATTTATTTTTAAATATTTCTTCAAATTGTCCTTAGAGAGACAATAGTAGGAATTATGGACATGTAGTCTCTATAGAGACAATATGTTTGTGATCTCAGCTATTTTCCATAAAGATACAAATGTAATTGTCTCTACAAAGACAAAAATGAAATTTTCTCTATAGGGACAAATTGTAGACAAATGAAATTGTCTCTTAAAAGAAAATAATTCCCGTGTCTTTATAGAGACAACAATAATATGTGTTCTATATTGTCTTTATAGAGACAATTTTTTGAAACACTAATTTTGAGACACCATCTTAAAGACAATATTTAAGACGATACACAAGTTTCTTTTTGTCTCTAGTCAAGACAATTGACTTGAAAATTGTCTTAAATATTGTCTTAAAACACCCCAGGTGTAGTAGTTCCACAACTACATAGTACATACCAGCTACTCCACCAAGAAAGCTCTTGCATCTTTCTCCATGTAAATTTATAATAGTTGCATGTCTTCTTCGAAAATCCATGGACTAGACCCTTTCCTTCACTATCGACTTAGTTCTCATGATCAAATTTTGAAGGTCCCCACCAGGTTCTGTTCGCCATTAACGAATAAGTCATACTAAACCTCTACATTTCTATGGCAAATGAGTCCCACTATGGATTTCAATAGACTCTTGCCATGATATCTCAATTCATGGCACCTTCCACATATTTCAAAATAATAACTCTCAATTAGTTGTACTTATCCCAGATTGCAATAAAGCAACGATAAATAGACTCTTGCCATGACCTCTCATCGTGGCACCTTCTAGATATTTCAAAAAAATACCAAGTCAATTCGTAGTACTTATCCTAGATTTCAGTAAATCAACTATAACGTAGTTGAACAAATGTCAAATTATGAACCACAGGCGTCAACCTAGAGGAGAAAAGTGGGTATAAAAATGTGTGTGATATGTTAAATGGAGAGGATAAATGCAAACAAAATTGAAAAATGCACTTATTCAAAAAAGAAAGAAATAAAGAATCTATCCGCATAAATATGTATGCATTAAAATCATTCGAAAAAGTAGAATCCAACAACGTCCCTTGAATCTAGTCATCCAAAAATTTAGCACCCCCTAAACGTCAACATAAGAGAATAAGTTGTGCATTAGAATACGTCCAAAAATAGAAATAAAACAAATAAAAAACACATATGTATATTGGATGGATTCCTATGCTCGGAAATATATAGAAGATTGAAATGAAAACACTTCTTTCAAATCCCAAATGATGTAAACTGGTGATACAACGACAGTGCTAAACATGCAACACAACTTTTCCTCGTCATCTAGAAGATTAGTATTGCAGAGAGTCATTTTTTCACGTCTTTTCTGTTGGTCATATTTTTAAATATTTTGGAAATTTACAATTAAATAAATTTAGGGAATTGGATGAACGGTTTCATTTCATACAATTCAGATTACATTTTTTATTTTAAAATAAAAACATGATTAGTACGGTGGAGTTAATGTACCCTATAAATATATTTTATTAGTTTGTTCATTTGAAGTGCTCCATATACAAAACCTATCATTTGGACTTTTAGTTCCTTCATTCGATTCCAATGGCTCTATTCTCTGTGGCACCCTTGGCTTCCAAATCGTTGATCATTTTTACTCGTCACGACCTTAACCATCCCCCTACAACAATCTGAACTCTTACTGTATGGAAAACTATGACACCTTCCATTACGATGACCATGTGTTCGACAGCCCCTCTATCAGATGATGATGATGGTGTTAAGAGACACTTAGCGAATCATCACTCCAACCTCTGGGATGATGCCCTCATATAGTCTCTCTCCACGGCTTATGAGGTTATTTTCATCTTTCAACTTTTTCTTGAATGTATATTTTATTTTTTAAACAAATGACAGGGTTTTATTTTTTTTAACAAATGATAGGGAGATAATGATGGGTGAAGGAAATGGCATAATATAATCCTAGATGACCTAACAATAATAATTTAAGGGCACAATAATAACAATATTGGGGTTACATGAGTACAACAATAACAATAAGGGGCTTACACTAGCAACAATAAGGGACTATACCAGTAATATAGGGACCTAACATGCCCCTCTCCTTCAAAAAAGTGTTTTCCTCAACGCTTGAGTAGCTTCGGATGCTTCCGTATAAAATTTTCATCCTCCCATGTAGAATATTCAGTGGGTAAGTTCTTCCACTTGATGAGATACTCTGAAATTGATCGATTTCGTAGCTGTCAAGTTCTTGTTTCCATGACTGATTCAGGTACCAATATGATTTTTCCTTCCTGATCAAGTTCTGGCAATATTGTTTGAATTGGAATTTTTTCCCCTATAACCTTCTTTAAGCATGAAACATGGAAAACTGGATGCACTTGCGAAGAAGTAGGAAGCTCCAATTTGTATGCCATAGTACCAATCTTTTGCAACACATTGTAAGGACCATAGTACTTTGGCGATAATTTATTATCCTTCTTAGCTTTCTTAAGGGACATTTGTTTGTATGGTTGTAGCCGTAAAAATACCCAGTCTCCTACATCAAAAATTCTCTCGCTGCAATGTTGATCTGCTTGTTGTTTCATTCGATTTTGTGCCAAATTTAGGTTATCCTTTAAGAGTTAGAGAACTTCTTGTTGATGCTCGATGAGGTCTTACACTCCTTGAACCTTAGAATTTTCTCGTAAATAAGATGTGATGGACGCTGGATGATATCCATAAAGTGCCATAAATGGGGTTATTTTTGCTATAGTATGGAAAGAAGTGTTATACCACCTTTCAGCAAGAGGTAACCACTTGACCAATTGTGTTTTCTTATCAGATACAAAACAACAAAGATATCCTTCAAAACATTTATTCACTATCTTTGTTCCACCATCACATTGAGGATGATAAGATGAGCTATGAGTTAGTAGAGTACCCAAACAAGAAAATAATTTCGTCCAAAAATTTCAAGTAAAAATGGTACCTTTGTCACTTACAATAATCTTTGCGTTTCCATGTAGATTTTGAATTGTTTCCATAAATGAAGTAGCAACTATACTTGCTTTAAATGGATGAGATAATGCACAAAAGTGTGCATACTTGGTAAGTCTATCAACTACCACCATGCTAACACTCTTTCCTTCGGACTTAGGTAAACCTGTGATAAAATCCATTGAAATCTCCTCCCAACGTTGACTTGGAATGGATAAAGGTTGTAGAAGACCTGGGGTCTTAATTGTCTCAACTTTATTTTGCTGGCAAACAAAACATTCTGCCACAAACTTTTGAATATCATAGTTAAGGCCATCCCAAAAAAATTATTTCTTCACCCTATGGTAAGTTTTCAAAAATCTAGAATGTCCTCCTAAAGGAGAAGTGTGAAATTCCAAAAGAATCTTTTGTTTTAGTTGGGAATTATTGCAAATATATAAGAAATATTTGTACCATAAGGAATCAATTTTCCAACTAAATGTATCAGATGTACTAGGATCTTGTTGCAACTTTTGAATGAGTGTCCACACTTCTTCATCCTTCTTCCATTCATCCCTTGCTTCAGTTATCCAATTTGGTTGGATAATAGAAATGGCACAAAGCAATGCTTCCACCTCTTCATCCTTTCTTGAGAGTGCGTCTGCAACAACATTTAGCTTCCCTTTTTTGTAAATGATTTCAAAGTCATAACCCAACATCTTTGTGACCCATTTTTTCTACTCTTATGAAGATAGTCTTTGTTCCAAAAAGTGTTTATGACTATCATGATCGGTTTTTACCTTGAAGTGTCTTCCCATTAGGTAAGGTTTCCATTTATTTAGTGCATGTAGTATTGCCAACATTTACTTCTCATAAATAGCTTTCTGTAAATACTTTCCTTCGATTGGACTACTTTCAAAAGCAATGGGTCTTCCTTCTTGCATTAAAACAACACCAATTCCATTTCTTGAGGCATCACATTCCACAATAAAGGTTTTTTTGAAGATTGGCGTACCTAAGACCGATGCTCACCACATTGCATCTTTAATATGTTCAAAGGCCTTAGTTTCTTCAGGAGTCCATGAAAATGCATCTTTCTTCAATAATGTCGTTATAGGTGCTGCTATTCTCCCATAATTATTCACAAACTTGTGATAATACCCTATTAACCTGAAAAATCCTCGCAACTGCTTTATGGTTGTGGGGACTTTCCATTCCTTAATGGCTTTAATTTTGTTAGGGTCTACCTTAACACCCTCGTGAGATACAATATGACCTAGATATTCCACCTCTTGTACTCCAAAGAAATATTTGGATGTTTTTTCATATAATTGTTTCTCCTCCAATAGTTTGAGCACCCTATCAACATGTTGAACATGATCCTTCCAAGACCTGCTGTATATTAGTATGTCATCAAAAAATAGTAGCACACTTTTTCTAAGGAAGGGTTTGAAAATGGAATTCATCAACCCTTGAAATGTAGAAGGTGCATTGGTAAGGCCAAAAGGCATGACCAAAAATTCATAATGACCCTCATGAGTTAGAAATGTTGTTTTTGAAATATCTTCAATCTTCATTCTAATTTGATGATATCTTGAACGAAGATCCAACTTGGTAAAATAAATTGCTCCATGTAATTCATCCAATAATTCATCAATCACGGGAATGGGAAATTTATCTTTAATAGTGAGCTTATTTAGATCCGTATAATCCAGACACATGCACCATGATCCATCATTCTTGTGCACCAATACTACTGGAGCAGAGAAAGAACTTTGACTAAGTTGAATTATACCAGCCTCTAACATATTTGCAATCATACGTTCAATTTCGCTCTTTTGGACATAAGGATATCTGTAAGGCCTAATGTTTGGAGGAACACTTCCTGGAATAAAACGAATATCTTGATCATGATCACGAATAAGTGGGAGTCATTTGGGAGTTTCAAACACCTTGGAATTGATTATCCAAGACTTTTTGGAGATCTAGAGAAATAGATTATTTTGATGTTGGAACTTCTAGTGAGCATAATTGTGCAATTACGCCTCGTTGTTCTTTCTTCAGAAGCATTGCCATGACATTAGAGATTATTATCATTCCCAGCTTCCCCGCAATACCCCGTAATTTGATTTCCTTTCCTTCAGAAAAAAATTTCAAGAAAAATTCTTGAAAATTAAAAGCTATTGTCCCCAAAGATTTTAACCATTGTACTCCTAGTACAACATTAGAACCTCCCATTGGAATGGAAAGCATTGGACTATTCAATACATATTCCCCCATTGTTAGCTTGATATTATGGAATTTTCCAGATAAATTTATATTTCCTCCATTTGCAACCATCACTTGACATTCTGGTACTGGGTATAGGAAACAATTCAATTCCTTGGCTACCTTACAATGGATAAAATTATGGGCACTACCTGAATCAATCAGCACTATTACCTTTTTCTTCTTGATATGTCCTTATATCTTGAGAGTTTGAGGAGTGGTAACTCCTACCAATGCATTACACGATATGGTCATACTCATTTCGTCTTCTTCTAGGGTTGGTTCCTAGTGTATATCCTCTTCTTTTGAAGTTTCTTGTTCATTTTCTTCCTCCTCTTCACAATCTATCTAAAATAATTTCTTCTCAGCAAACTTATGACATTTAGTGTATTTTATATCACAACTGTAGCAATGCCCTTTTTCTCTTTTTGCTTCCAATTGTTATGGTGTCAACCTTGTAGGTTGTGGAAGTCTAGGAGTAGAAACACTTCCATATTTATAGATGTGAGTGGTAGGCTTCCTTGTCGCCATAATTTTGCATTAAATTTTCTTGCCAACCTGAATGCCTTCTCTAATGAATAAGGTTCCCAAACGCTAACTTCATGTTGGATGTTATCCTTTAAAGTCCCTATGCAGACATCAATCCTATGTTCCTCTGGAATATCAGCTACTCTTATATTCAATTTTTGGAAGTCCTCAATATGCCCCCCCACTGAACCCTTTTGTTTGAGATTTATAAATTGGCTAAAAAAGGTGTTGCTCTTTGTATCCTAATAATGTGTTATCATCCGTAAAAAATGACCAAGTGACAATTTTTTTACGGGAGAAAATCCACCGATAACATACAAATGTATTTTGTTCTAAATGTAAAGTTTCAATAAGTACCTTTTGTGTGTTTTGCACATTATTGAGATCAAAATATTGCTCCATCCGTAGTATCCATGTTACGGGGTCCTTGCCATCAAACTTACTCATATCCATCTTTGGAATATGGCGGTTCTTACATCCAACATTAGAGTTTATGAAATCATTATTAACATTTATTTTTTTCTCGTATGAGTTTCCTCTGCAAGATTTTCGCCATTAGCAAACATTTCTTGTATCAACTTTTCCAAACCTTCGATGTCTACTTTTAGATCATTCTTCATGTTTTTCCTTGTTGTCCTTCATTTTTTCTTCCTTGTCATCCATCGTAGCTTCCATGCCATCCATATTAGCTTCCATGCCTTTCTTCAAACCATCCATATTAGATTCCATTCCCTTCTTCAAACCATCCATCTTAACTTCCACGCCTTTCTTCAAAACTTCCACTTCATTTACTGTTGCTCTTTACGAGAGCGAAATTTGGTGCACTTGCTCTTGTAATTTTGATATGTCATGTTGCGCTTCTTCCACTTCATGTGTCATAGTAGATACTTCTGAATGCTTAATGGGTGTTTAATTATTTTTAGGTGGCATTTTAGAACCTAATATTGATATCTTTGCCTCAATATGCCCTTAGAATCACTTCAAACTAATTTTTACACAAGACTTATCCAATTTGAAAAATAAAAAATACACACCTTTTTCTTGCTTTTGAGGAGCTCAATATTGAAACTGAATTATCTCTGTGATTTCAGATCTTCAATATCTGAAATTCAACCTTGTAGTTTCCCTCTCAATCTTATTTCTAATTCCATAGGTCTGACCTGATTTGGATTCTTCAAGGCAAAGTTATGCCCAATCTCCCACAATGACATAATTATGGACTGGTCCAGTAGAGCGAACTTGTACAATGTGCCACGTGTCACTGTTTCGTCCTTCGGCTTTGAAATCGATACACAGGAAACTAAAGTCTGTGTAATGTTTTCCACCTTTACATAATTCCAATTCGATGCTCAGAGAGAGAGTTATGACGATTTTCCCAAGGTAACCTCTTTGAGATGAAATTTGGGAGCCTGTAAAAACCCTAACTTCCACATATCATATCTCTGAAACTATTACGAACCAAGAACTGAAATTTGTACAAGAATTTCCTTTGGGATTTTGTCTTCACTTAAAAATTTCAAATTTTCCAATCCCTTCGTACAAAAAACTTTATAGCGCAAATTCCACGATGACCTGTTTATGAGCCTGAAAAGATACCTAACTTCCACAGATGATATCTCCTCAAATATTGCGAACAAAGATCTGAAATTTTTAGACAACCTTCCTCAAGATTTCAGCTTCGCACCCTAGAAATTTCAGCTTCTGAAGCTTCGTAGAAAAAAAGTTATAGCGAAAATTCCACTATGACCTGTTTGGAGCAGCGAAACCCTAGAATCCCAAAGCTCTGATACCAAATGTTATGAAATAGCTCCAGAAATAGAAGAAAAGAGAGATCAATGCCTTATAAATAAGCCACTTTGAAGGGGAAACCTCCTTTACATTACATAAATGAACAATTCTTGGATGATACAAATGACAAAACTTCCTTTCTATATATGGGAGTCCATGGGGTCACAATATAATCCCAGCCGACCTAACAATAATAATGTAAGCGAAAAATAATAAAAATATGCGGGTTATAGAGGTACAAAAATAACAATAACGGGGGCTACACTAACATCATAAGGGACTACATTATTAATATAGGGACCTAAAATTCCTTATCTTTATTAGAAATTTGGCTTTTGTATCCATAAATTGTGTATAAAACTTTTCTCAAGTGAAAATCACATTCAAATAGAAATATGTACTGCAAATAACACACACTTGTTCTTACAACTACACTTTGTCTGCATAGTTTTCGCCATTCTAATTGATGTTTCCTTCTTCTTACCTTGCAAGAATATATGTTCTCCATTGTCATCCAAACACTCAATAGATTTGTCATAGTAGTCCACTTTGTTCTTATGGAGATACAACCAGTCCATACCTAAAAGCATGTTATACAAACCCAATGACAATACATTCAAATGTGCTGATGTAGACATACCATTCAAATCAAATTCCTAAGCTCTCATCCAATGATGAACTCGCTTCTTTGTACCTGTATCCAACCGCACTAAACAAGACTCTTCATGTGCTTCCTCATTCCAATCAACCATGCTTCTGCATCCTGTGTTTTCTTCATTTCCCCATCGAATGTAGGTGGCTTTTCTTTCTTGAAATCATCCAAAAAATATCCCTTATCACTCCTCATGTAAGGATGATAACAGTGATGACCATGATACCTATCAGAACCAGAACGATAATAGTACATGTGTCCATCACCCCTCCTTTCTGGAGTATCTAAGAACTTGACATCCCTGCTCGTGTCATCTCTATATGAACTGTTCCCACTATGGGGTCTACTTCCATAGGCCCCAGTAGTCATATCCTTCTATGCCTACATGATTTTTTCATTATCTGCTTCGCAAATCCTTGTTTCCTCCTTCAAACTCCTCAATGTGTCTGATAAGTCAAAAGAGTTCCCAACACCACGCTACTCATCTGATTCATAGGGAGAATCTTTGTAGTCTACCATCTTGTTAGTCATCTATGATCTCTTCTTCCTGCAAGGTATATTATGTGAGAGAAACCAAATCATAAACAAACCAGCGTACCTTAGTATAGCTCGGAGAGGATATCTCGTCTGCAAGACCAACCAAATTAGCGCAATATATATATATATATATATATATATATATATATATATATATATATATAACATAATCAGATAAACATATAAACATATTTTCAGCCATTATCCAGTTATCAATGCATGACTATGTTGACCACATACCATGAATTCATGCAAAACAACCATCATCTAGTCAATGTATGCATAACAACATACAAACACTGATACACATAATTGATGCACGACTGATATAAAGTCACAACAAATACATTCAACAATGACACCATCAAATTTCACATGGAGACAACACTACAATCATGACCAATGCCATGCATACACAACAAGCACATAGATCACAAGAATAAGGACCTATATGCAACCGACATGTACATATGACAACACATCCATCCATGGGGAGCAGAAACCATACATCACCCAAGGAGAATGGAACCATGGTATGATACCACTCTATAACACCCTCCTTCCACATCCACCCAAGTAACTGGCCAACCCAGGCAAACATGTGATGAAGAGTTACTATGATATTATTCAACTCCCTATATATCAATTAAGGAAGTGGAACCGACAGAACACAACAAACCTGACCTTCTCCACTTGTAGCAGAACCCCCGGGAGCCATCCAACCCATCTAGGTGACCAACCCTTGAGATAAACTGACATTTTTCTTCATCAAAGCCTTAATCGCTCCCTTGACATGGGCACGCTTGCGAATTATAACCTCCAGTCACTCCCACAACAAGGCATACCTGTGACTAGGGACTGTTCCAGGTAGTTTTGTGCCAATGACTCCGGATTCTGAGACACTTCTTCAGATCCAGGACTCTTGCCACTGCCCAAAACTCCATGAAACTTATAGATATTAAAAGTAACATCAAAATATTGATAAAAATGTAAATACTTGAATAGGGACTTGAGTGGACCCCTACTAGCCATGACAACCATTTTGCCAAACATGTCACAAATATGCATTCTACAGGTTAAAACCATAGACATGAGCACAAGGGTCTCACAATTATATGAGAATCACTAAGAAACATTGATGCCTCATCATAATAAATTCATTACCATCTATTAAGCCATATAGTCATTGTAAATTTAGTGATTAACCAAAACATGATTAGAGCCATACATTATCATTTTCATAAAACTCAATCATAACCAACATATAGCCAACAGAAATATCAAGGATATAACAATGATATAAGACACATATAAACAAGTATATTTACCCAATAAATACCAAGGATAAAGAGCTCTCAATGATGATTGCATAGGCTGATTAGGTATGGGACTTCCATGAACCACCCGACCATAAGATAGGATGAACCAAATGTTTCTTTCAGCCAGTCACCATCATGCCATATTCCAAGCATGAATGTGTGATCTCATAGAAAAAATTAATCAAAACCAAACCAGAGATTCTAGAGGCCAAACCACCTCAACCCTCAATCAGTGATTCCACTTCATTATTGAACATCACTAACCATCACCATATTGGTCTCTACCCAATTTTTCCAGGGCTCCAATGTGTTTGTTCCAACCAGGGCTTCCAGGACTAGCAAATCAACACACAATTGTTGTTGGGCTTCTAAAGAAATTTTCCAACCAGGGCTTCCAGGACTAGTAACTCAACCCACCAAGGGCTTCCTGAGCATTTGTCCAAGCAAGGCTTCTAGAAACTAATAACTCAACCCACAACCAAAGGCACAAGAAAACCAACCAGAAAACAAAAGTAAAACCTACAACAACATGGTTATCCAGGAAATAGCAAGGCTAGGAAAAACCATTGTCAATCCATGCAATCCCCTATGCTATTGACAAATCATAACCAAATAACCACATGCATATTCCATGCATGCCAAAGCTATTAAGAGAACCATACATGAAACTCAGTACCTGAAAGAAAAAGATGCTATAGATATTGATCTCATTGTCCTCTTACGCTTTCTTGCTTTTCCTTTTCCTTCTTGCTCCAAATACAAAGTATGCCATAGTCCTCCAAGAGTGCTCTAAGAAAACTCAAAGATTCCAAGAGTATGAGAGAGAGAATAAAATGAGAGCTCCAAAAATAAACTGATAAAAGTTTGTGCAAAAGCTACCAACTGATCCTCATAAGCCCTTTTATCAATGAGGCCTCTAATTTCTTCATTTTTCCACTATTTTCCTTCATTTTCCTCCTCACATGCAACTTGTGACCTTTCACCTCCATTTTCTCCTGTTTTCCATTATTTTCATAAATAAAATGCCAATAAATGCCTCATGCCTTTCCAAAGCCTTTGCCATTTCCTTTGCAAAATTCCATAACCATTAATAAACCGAAATGAACACCTACTAACATGTTTTTGCGCAACATTAAACTTGGAATACATGTCCCATGACCAAGGTCTTATTTTACCTTTATTAACTTTTACATGGATTTTTGACCGGGGTTGTTACAACTTGTTGCTACAACATGGTAGCTTCAACCTTCAATTCTTTATCAAACATGGCACTTTCCATATTTCCAAAATCAATCCTTGTTTCGAAAAAGAGACCACAAATTTCATCAACATAATTTTCATCCACTTTGTGGTTATATATCTGAGCATGCATGTGCTCATTAACAAATTCAACTTCACCAAATTCATCATTTTTTGCTGGATTCACGAGAGATGCATATTAAACTCTACAAACCATTACTTCATATGAAAAAATTTCTTTGTTGTTCTCAAACATAAGTGCTTCAAACTCTGATGCAAAGAGGCCATCATAAATTAAAATCATACCAACTAGATCACACATGTTATTCACTTCTTTATTGGAAGCTTCACCATAATCAACAAGGAATGTTGTTGGATTCACCAATTCACTACTCAATTTTTAGTCACCATCCACATGTGTCTCATTAGAGTGGGATTCGTCATCATCTTCACCATCCATGTTACAGTGGGGTTCTTGAGAATTTATATGTTCTTAGTCTACCTCACACGTAGGGGCTTCAACTTCTCACTCTGCAATATTTTATGTGTCTTCTTCATCCATATGCATATCTACATGATGGGTTCCACTTTTATATTCTTTATTACCATCATCCACATTTGAGTGGGATTCTCCAAGCTTCGTTTTCCTCCTAGAGTCTTTCTCATTTAATCTCAGAACTGCAGTTAACTTTCTATTGATTCTTCAACAGACTGTAACATAATTTGTTGCTTTATGTCACTTCCTTTATACCAAATTCTACTTCCAGGGTCTTCCATGCTTCCTAGGAAGATGTATCTTTTTCTACCTTACACAAGGACTTCTCATCCAATGCATGTTTTATAAGATTCAATACTAAGATATCACATACTTCATCACATGGTTTATTAGACTGATACTCAATCAACTCTTTACATCAAAGAAAAGTTTTCATTTTGATAGTTCCTAAAAAATAAAATTTTTACTAATACATTTTGGAAGGGTTACCGGATTTATCCTGATCCATTCATCCTCGAATTTTTCTACTTCTTCTACTTGTATTTTAGATGCCTCTACTGTGGAGAAAACTTCTATGAGATCTTCAAAATACTTTGGCTCTTCCTCTCGATTTCTTTTCTTGGTTTGCTTCATTCTTACTTTGTGACCCATGGTTGTAGTCTTTCTTTTTTCTTCTACCTTATTTCCTTATTGTGTTAGCCTTCTAGAAATTAAAATCACATACACTTGATTATCTTTAGAAATAAACATTTTAACCTTCACTTTAACGGTGGCTCCCAACAACTACTATCAAGTTTTCTAAGCTCTTCTATGCATATTCTTATGGGGGCTCATGGCTAAAACTTATGGTGGAGACTCCTTCTTTGGTCAGTGGTGGTGGCTCTTTCCTCTTGATATGGTGGTGGCTCTATAGACTACTCACCCAATATTTTAGTAGTTGGGTTTACAAACTCTCAATGAGCTCTAGTTTCTACTTATGGACCAGTGGATGCAAACTTCAATTTTCAGACTGCTCACAATAACCAAGGATCTTAGTGGAAGTAGCTCATGACCTTCTTAACTTGTTTGGTGCTTTGAAACCTTGTTAAACCTTGCTCTGATACCACTTGTTATTTAGATGCAAAGATAAACATGAAAACACAAGACAAATAAGTACAAAAGCTTCATGAATAAATAAGGTATATTCATTAATTATTCTCTCATATACATCCACCGAATTGTTGTTATTCTCTCTTCGTACTCAACATTAAAATGACCCAACCATGAGTATATAAGCACTGAACTTTCTAAATATGGAATCATGCAAAATCTAACTTTCTTTTCTTCGTGAAAACTATAACTTGATGCTTTAACTAAACTTTTCAAACTTCACTTTAAGATAAATTGACATTTTTCTTTTCCTTCACTTAGCTTTTCTTGACAAGGCATTACCTTTCTAAATTTGACTAACTTGACTTCTAATATTAGACTTAATTAGACTTAACTTGCTTTCCTTCACTTAATTTAACTCTTCATACATCGCATGCATATGGGAGTACTTACTATTTCTATCAAGTGAAATAATTTTGATCTATGAAAAAGTTGTGACCGATGATTGTAAATGAAATAGGAAATTTGGTGATAGGTTTGTATGAATTGTGTGCTCTTATAATTTAAATTGTTATACGAGACTAGAGTTCACTTGATTGTAACATTTGAATATTTAACAACTGTTAGGCCAGTTAGGTTGTTGATTCTATAAGACTACTTTCATTCATATCATTTGCATAATGGTTATGTTAAGGCATAATTGTATGGAATTATTATCTACATACTTCAATAAGTGTTAAACTTATGAATTTTAATGATGGGTCATCTGGGTGCGCTAAGTCAGTCTTAGATATGGGTGACTATAGGGGCTTGACAATGGCTTGTTAGATTAAATTAAAGTTTATGATAGAGTACTCTTTCAACCTCCTTCACAATTTATTTACATGTATCTCTATTAAGTGAGGAAGAAAAACCATAGAATCGTTATTCCCTAGTTTGAAATGATATTAATTACTAATATTACTTGGTTTCTTAATAATGCATTCATATTTTTCAAATTACTAGATGAAAATATTTACCAACAACTTAATACCTAATAATAAATTAATATAAAAAACATTAAAGTGCATTTTGTATATATATATATATATATATATATATATATATATATATATATATTTGTAGAAAGTTTTTTTACAATAAGAAAAAATTTAAATACTAAAATTTTATATAAGAAATAATTAAATTATTGTTACTTATCTCTTTGATATATTTGTTCAACAGTGAAAAGAAAATTGAGATGTGACTATAATACATATACATGAATCAAAATTTTGATTTTCCATTTAGAAATAAAAGAATGAAGGTTTAAAATGCATATATAGATGAATTTGTATTTTTTAATTTTATTTCTTTATTTATAGTTTTGATATATATATATATATATATATATATATATATATATATATATATATATATAGAAAACAATCGAGAAAATATTTAAATTTTTTTTATAGTTATATACTATTTAATTTGTTGCAAATTTATATCAAAGTTTAGTTGAAGTAATTTAATTTTTTTCACATATTAAAAAAAATAAACTAGTTTATGGAATGTAACTCATTTGACAATCACCTTGTTATGAAGTATTATGTTAAAACATGAGATTCAAAGTTAAATCCCCTTGAGTGACCAACCAAAAAATAATATTTTTTTATCTATTTATTTATTATATTTTTAGAATTTGATTTAATGAATAAGGAAAAATAGAATATAAAATAAATAAAATTGACATGATCAAATTTCATGTGGTTTTAAAATCTATTTTCAAAAATTAAAAATATGAATTTGTATTTTTTATTTTATTTCTTTATATATATATATATAACAATTGAGAAAATTAAAAAAAAAAAATTAGCGTTATTTATATTTAATCTCTTGCAAATTTATATCAAAATTTAGTTGAAGTAATTTAAATTTTTTCACATATTTAAAAAAACAAACAATTTTAGTTGATGGAATGTACTTCATTTGACAATCACCTTGTTATGAAGTATTGCTAATGGTTTTGTCTTAATTGCTAATTGTCTTAAATGAGTTTAGTCTTAATTATCATTGTCTTAAGTTGTCATTGTCTTAAATATAAAGTTTTATATTAAAATATTTGTGTCTCAAACTGATTTTGTCTTAAATATAAAATTTTGTCTTAAAATATTTTTGTCTCTAACTACTTTTTTCTTAAATATAAAGTTTTGTCTTAAAATATTTGCCTCACACTGTTTTGTCTTAAATATAAAGTTTTGTCTTAAAATATTTTTGTCATAAATTATTTTTGTCTTAAAATATTTTTGTCTCAAATTGTTTTTGTCTTGAATATAAAGTTTTGTCTCAAACTATTTTTGTCTCACACTACTTTTGTCTTAAATTTTATATTTAAGGCAATTCAATTGCTATTAAATTTTAATGTAAAATAATTAAAATAACAAGTGACTTTTTAAGACAAAAGATTTATTTTATCTTAAACAAATGTCTTAAAAATGCCCTTAGTGTAGTAGTGCAACACAAATTTTCCTCCTCATCCACAAGATTAGGTTGGGTATTGCAGAGAGTAATTGTTTCATGTCTTTTCTGTTGGCCAAATTTTTAAATATTTTGGAAATTCACAATTAAATAAATATAGGGAATTAGATGAATTGTTTCATTTCATAACAATTGTGATTGTATTTTATTTTTTTATTTTAAAATAAATACATTATTAGTATGGTGGAGTTAATGTACCCTATAAATAAATTGTAGTTTGTTCATTTTAATTGCTCCATATACAAAACCTATCATTTAAACTTTCAGTTCCTTCATTTGATTCCAATGGTTCTACTTTCTGTGGCACCCTTGGCTTCCAAATCGCGCCTTCACAAATCATTGATCAGTTTTACTCGTCACGGCCTTAACCCTCCCCCTACAACAATCCCAACTCTTGGTGTATGGAAAACTGTGACACATTCCATCACCATTCTCTGTTTTTAAGTGCTCCTTGTCAAACTCCCTACCTCACCTCTCGTGAAAGACTTAATACCAGAATATTTTGCAGATATTCTTTTAAATATCTTGTACTTGAAGACACCGGGTACCCGTGGAGTCAAAGAATACGAAGCCCCAGAGCAGAGGATTTGATACCAGTAACAACACTTTCTCTGCTACATTCGATGCCTTTTTCTCTCCAGTAATTATACATGAAAATAATTTATCCTCATAATCATGAATATGCCACATATAAAGCACAAATAAATAATGGTGATAAGGCTACGATATAAACAGACTTGTGTACATAATCGAGAGCTCATTTTATCTCAATTTTGAAATGACTCTCAATTCCCAAACGTTCAATGCTAACGACCATGGAAAGGGGTGAAAGCAGATCATTGAGGGGAGTGATTGATACTCCATCCTCAATTTCAGTGAACATCTCTCTCACTTTCTCAATTATGAAGGCTCCTGACCCACATACATCCAACACCGTAAGTAAATAAAATGGAAAAATTATCCATGGAGTAGTAACATCAAAGTACTAAATTTGAAGATGCATTACAAAATATCACAGCCGTTTAAAATAAAATTGTGGAACTTCTCAAATTGCAAATCAGAAAACCTAATTTGCAAAGAAATAATGGGGAAGGAAGCTCTCATTCAAGAGGGGACGGTTCATCACATGAACATGTCAACATTCAGAGTAGCAGTCCATCACATGAACATGCCAACATTTGAAACATCCCTTTCAGTTGACCAACCATGCCTCCATTCTTTGATGATTCCTCTAGAGAGAAAGACTATCTTTTTCCAATTAAAATGATAGTTACAACATGAATGAAGGAATGTGATATGTTGCCTCCCAATGTGACCCACCATCGTCACCAAAACCCTATGAAAGCTAAGGTGACCAATCGTCTTAGCGGGACATGAAACCAGCCAAAAATACCATGTGCTCTATGCAATCAATGGCAGTAACTCAAGAAACTCACCGATAGCCTTCACATGGTCACAAACATACTATATATTCAACTCTCTAATCAAGAGAATATCATACACTTCTACTGTCAGATATGCTCGCAATTTCACCACACTATGAACTGTCAATACCTCCCAAGGTTACGAGTAGCAAGAATAATGTTGATTCAGGACACCCCAAAGGAGCCACACCACCCAAGACCGAAGACCTTGATGTGGCAAAAGTGCAAAAATGTACCAATACACAACCCTCTCGAAGCATCCACATCTTGCATGGAGAGTATTAGTGGATCTCACACCATGTACTCGCTAAGTAGCTTTACTCTGTGCACCATCTGCACAAGCCACAACCATGACACATGGACATGCCCTATGGTACAAGCATTTTGACACCTCTGTAGTGAACACAATCTTCAAGCAAAAGAATATGTGTGTATCCCTAGTACATTTCCAAGAGAGCATGACTCCCCCCTAGCTAAAATCAAAACAAACATTGTGGAAATTTTGTCATAACCCGATGGTACATGCCTTTCCAACCTTGTCAACGGGCTCCACCCCAAGAAATTCCACCCATGAGGCGAAATCCTCCATAACACAATTCAAGTACGCCCTCTCTTATTTCATTACATTCAAGTTATTTAAAATATGTTTGTATGAAAAAGATGCTTTTTACTTGGGGTATTAGTTTCAAGTATTACAAAAATGCCAAATCACCATATGTGCCATCCAACAAAGGTACAAGAGTAGGTGTCATTCTACCCTGGGCATGGTAATCTCCCCAAAAATCTTTGCATATCCTGACTTCATTTAGTCATAGAAATAGACCGTAGGTTTCATTCACCCGACCATGTTTATCATCACCCCACCTTGCACATGATAAAATCCCTTCCAGGTCAGTATAACTTCACCCTCCATGGCATCATCACTCAGGTAGACCATACACCGAAGGTATGAAACCATGGACATAAAACCACAAGCCAGAGAAGCACTTCATGTTCATTAATCCATCATACATCATGTCAAGTTTCTAAAACCCTTTTCCCGGGCTACTATTCTCACAAACTTATCAGAAAAAATGCACCATTGCGTTTCATATTTTTCCTATCACACCCCCATTAGCATAGCCTATCTACAATGCTTTTCATCAACTTCATCACCCCTACACCGAAACCAACCAATGGGGCCCCCTCCCTCAACAAAATACACTCCTCATACCATAGTGAAAGATTATTCACGTTTATAAGGGAACCCATCTCCGTGCTTGTACATTTGGATGCATTTTATATTCTTTTGGAAAGTGTACAAAATTTTTTTTAGGAGAGCACTACCACCAATCAATTTACATTTCTCGTATGGAAGCAGTCCCTAATCACCCTTGGTCGGAGCTACGCATTCTTTTAACACACCCAACAATGACACTCATAGCTACCATACAACCACCCTAGATTTCCTACTGACTCTAAGGTTTTCCTCACCAGAAATTGTAATGACTATCGCCACTCGCATTTACAGCTCCGACCTCGGGCCCCTTAACTACCATCATCAGTTATAGCCATTTATCATCATCATGCCTAGTTAACCCATCACACCAAGCCCTACTACATCAGAAACTCTGGTCCCTTGCACCAGTACTCATTTAGATCGGCTGATACTTCCTCCTTTTCAACTACAACAACCATTTTCCAAGAAGGAGGTAGTACTCCTAACCTCAATATGGACATCCACGAATGGCACTATGGGAATCATCATTTCCCACTGATGTCATCGATTCTCTTGAAATTTGACTTCAAGATAAGCTTTCATGTCAAGATGGTATCACACTTCCCAAACTGTTGCACTCTGTCAGAATTATTTGAAAACCCATGACTTGATAAGCATCTCTTTCAACAATTCTTACATGGGAAGGTCCCCAACAGTCAAATACCCATGAATACAATGAGCACCTATTCTAAACAAATGTGCCATATCAATATTATGCATGTGGGCACCACATTCAACCTTCTTTCAAAGAAAAACGCCCCTGAGGGCGTAAAAAATTGTCATCATCAACCAACATCAGGTCATTACCAAAAGTGGCATAAATAAATCCATTATCTATTAGATTAGCTTAACTATTCAAATATCACAAGCATGGGACATGCCCGCCTCATATAAAATATTTTATTCATTCTATCTCTTGTAGGTTTCCTACAAAGCATGGTGTCTTTTTATTTAAGGCAGGGGGTCTCCCAACTCAATTCTAAGCAAGTCAATCACTCTCTTTCTCTCTCTCAAAAGGATCACACAGAAAAAATAAAACATATTATATTTCGGCTATACAATTATTCCTAGTCCTCATATATTAGGGGGAAACTATTAACACTGGAAAATCATACTAGCAAAAGACATTAAAAATTTCAAGCATAATGTAAAGATAAATATTTTTAGAGAAGGAATACATTAGGAAAAGCCAAAAATTTAATTATTCCTAAGGTTCAGGTAGAAATTTATGGATAGTGCACATGAAACAAATACTTTTGGCACACAGTGCGGCTACTCCTCGAATAGTCGTGCACAGTGTAGTTATTCCATCGATAGACACACATAGTGTGACTATTCCTTCGATGTCACGTGGTCCTATAGATGGTGAAATGTTACCATCCAAGACCACCTAGAACACTTGGTTAGGAAGATTCCTCAGTACTACCAAGTATAGTCATCTTTGAGCCACCTTGAGGCCTTAATGCAACACATAAAGGAATCATATCTTCACTCTTGTGTCACCATCCATCTTGGGCCAAGAGAAGGAGGGATAATTTTAAAATGGTCTATAAAAGCTAGCCTTCGGAAGAAGAATGGGAGACACATTTTTATGCTGGTAAAATTGCTCCATAGAAAACTAGCTTGTGTGTCCCAGCAGCAGCAGGATTGGATGGATTGTGTTGTTTTCTAGCCAACATCTCAGTCCAAGAGAGAGGAGTTCACCACATGTTTGTCAATCTACCATCCTTTGAGAGGGAAGAGAGGCTTGTTGAAAACTTGAGGGGAAGAGACCCCCTTGTCTTGGATATTGGAGCTCTATAGCTTGAAAAAATCCACTAAAAGAGATTTAAAATTCTATCTTCTACTACTACTGCACCTAATAAAGGGAGAATATCTCCATTGTTGAGTTATTAGTGTTTTTTCTCTATTGAGCATGTATCTTGTGCATGTTGTTTTGTTTTTTGTTTCATTGTTTATGTAGCATGCTATGTTTCCTTTATAACTTAGATTATTACATGTTGAACTTATTCCACTAACGTTTGACAAACCATTTTTACTTGTGACTCTTATGTAGGTAAGCAGGCTCCCTACTAAGCAAAATGTATTCCATCAGCCCATGCGTCGAATACACTAGCACAGGAACCGTTCAATGTAGCACTCTTGTTTCCTTTGTCAATAAGGTACAATCAATTTTATTGAAACCTGCAGAGAAAGTTCCATACCCAAATCATTAATCTAAAATATAAAAGTTCATGACACCTCTCTCAAATTTAAAAAAAAAAAACAAAAAAACAAAAAAAACTGGACCAGATAGTGTGATCAGAGAGAACATCAAAGTTTGGTTTTCCTTCTACGGCGACTTCGGATCTCATCGAAGAAATTATGAGGATCTCACGTGAAAAACCTCAATTGAAAACTCGCCTAAGCTCTCAAGATATCAATAAAGAAATAAAAACCAATTTTTTTCCCTTGCTCTTGACCTTCTCCTTTTAACGTTGGGTTGCTCGAAAGAAACTATGGGCAATTACCTAGGGCCAAAACCAAAACCATAGGATTTATGCCACTTATATATTTATTTATTATTGTTATTATCATAATTATTGTTATTAGGTACAACGGGGTAAATTAGTTGAGGAAATTACAAACACTAACTATTATCTACAATTGCGCAAATTTATCTCAATAAATTTTGTCATTTAGATTATATATTAACACCCTTGTGTGAAGATATAGATTATATTTTATAATAAAAATAACAAAATAAAAATACATGTATTAATACAAAATATTTGTATGTGGTATGGTGGTACCATTGATTTGAAGTTGTATCTTTGAAAGGAATATCAATCAAACATCAAAGGTCATGTGATAATGTGATTTTTTTTGTTAAATCACACTCACTAACTTATGAAAAGGCAACCATATATATTTGACATTGTAAGTATTCATCACTTCAAAGTTCAACATCTGTGTAACCAAGTTTTTTGAACCACACTATCTTTGCATAATAAGCTACATAATTAGTGCAATGAGAGATAATGTTGGCATCGAGTGAGAAGCCTTCACTCAAGTCCTTGAACTATTGGTTTTATGTTTGATGCCATCTAGGGAAAATCAACTCATAGAACTACCTATGATGGTGAAGAAGTTAGAATGTATCATGTCCTAACCACACCATTGACTTCCAAATGGTTCTTGCACAAATCATTCACAAATTCTACTCATGAGATTAAGCCTATGTGTAGCACAATCCCAACTATTGGAATTTGCATGCAAGGAAAATTGGAAAATTTTCTACACATTCAAGTAGAATGTGCTTGATAATTTCTTGAATTTTTTTAATAATTTACTCTATATTTTTCCTTGTTTATATATATATATATATATATAATTTGCATTTGTATTCTATGGTTGAAACTCTTAATTTTTGGGACACCTTGATGGATATCATCCCCTTATCCTTAAAAAAACAATTGATTTTTAAGGTGTCATACTCCCTAACATGTGAGAAGAGGAGAAGCCCCCCTCTCTTTTATTTGTTTCCTTTTTAACCAACTTATTATATTTTTCTCCACTATTTCATCAACCCAACTTCCCATGAAATTCATGAATTATTTAATTTATAACCATTGTTTCTTGACGTAAGAACACTTATCAAGCATATGGTTTATATCATTATCATTCTCTTTGGAAACATAATAGATCTCATGATCCTAATTTTTCTCTTTCTGTATATTCTCTAAATATAAATATTTATATTTCAATTCCAAACACATGGATACCTTTGATTTTAAATTAACCAACTCAAATTCTACACCCAGGTCAGTGTATTTGATAATTTTTTATGATAAACTCATTAATGAGAATACCAAATTGGCTTAATGAAATATTCAATTTTACCCTAACCACATTAAAAATCCCCCCCTTAAACTTTACTTGGAGAGATTAACTTGGTCCCAATACCTTTATTGAATTCCACATAAAAAAAACTCACCATCCCTTGGAATATACGGGGCATTAGTAACTATATCCACCAATTTTCTATGATATTTTTCTACTGAATGGTTCATCGAATCTCTAACATCCTAAGATCTCACTAATACTTTTTCTCATGTAAGATTCGTAACCCATATCACATTCTAATATCTCACATTTCCCCTTTAGGCTACTACGTGAGTACACCTTCCACCATCATACCTATTCAAGTGGTCCCACAACACTACAATTTGTATGCCTAAATAAAAGGTCTTCCAATTTAATAGCCTCAAGTTAGCATACCAATACACCCACCACCATCATACCTATTCAAATAGGTCATTCCATAACTTTATCATCCATCGTCTTTGTGCATGAGATGGATGGTATAATATGCTACCATGCTACAACATGTATGCTTGAAAAATAAGTAGTACTACAACCTTAGGGAATGCATCCTCCCTACGGCTAGGATTTACAACTTGGACTGAGTAATTTAGGTAATGCATGCCCTACTAGGGATCTCCATAATAATTTATCTCCTTCACCAAGCCTCAACACAATCCACTCTTTCTATATTTTCTCATCCATTAAGCTACACAACCTTTCTCAACCTATCCATAATGGACATATTAGTCTACCTCCACTTATCAATCATCTACAACTCTCATCTCACCTTGTCCTAGTCTTCTTAATATCACTCATTTATCCTCAACATAGCTTAGTTCTATTACACCGATCTCTCATTGGCTCATATAAATCATAGATATTTTGTTGAATAAAGTGCCCTTCCCTTATCTTTGATACCACTATTATAAAAATAGATAAAATAAATTCATCATAATAATTCAACAAGGAAAGCCCATAAGGGATAGCTTAATTGATGATCGTCATGATAATGAAGTGTTATGTACCGAGAGATTCTAGGTTCAAATCCCCTTGTTTTACATGTGTCTCTAGAAGGGCTAGAGATTAGAGTGGTAGTAGAAGGAATCAACCCCTTCTTACTTTCTGTCACTTAAGTACAAGACTATTTGTCAATTTATAAACAATGCAAAGGAAATAACACATGCCGAGAAACCCTTGCTTCCTAAGTACAAGACTTCTCAATTTCTCTAGACCAAAAAAACATTTAAAAAACAATGCAAAGGAAGTAAAACATTCCTAGAAACAGTTGTTTCCTAACAATTTATCTATTATTATTTTTTACAATGGTGTCATCATGCCCTTAAATAGGCAAGCAAGTGAAGTTTACCCTAAATACCTAATAACTCCATCCCATCGTTTCATTTTTTAACTTCCAACTATTAGGAGCTCATGTAAATTAAATGGATAGTAAATAAGGATATGCATCGATCTACACCAAGCATGAAAACACTTACTTCATTAGACATCTCACATTATTAAGAGTAAAAAAAAATCATAAAAAGGTGTATGCATTAAAAAAGTGTATAATGTCATCATCCAAAAAAGTAGAGTCCCGCAACTTCCCCTGAATCTAGCCATCCGAAAATTTAGCACCGAATAAGTTGTCCATTAGAATACATCTAAAAATAAACATAAAACAAATCAAAAGCACATATGTATGTTGGATGGATCCCATGGTCAGAAATATATAGAAGATTGAAATGAAAACACTTCTTTCAAATCCAAAAGGATGTAAAAGAGTGATACATCGACCCTTTGAGTGTGCTAAATATGCAACACAATTTTTCCTCCTCATCTAGAACATTAGGTATTGAAGAGAGTAATTGTTTCACGTCTTTTCTGTTGGCCAGATTTTTAAATATGTTGGAAATTTGAAATTAAATAAATTCAGGGAATTAGATGAATTGTTTCATTTCATAACAATTGTGATTATTATATTTTTATTTTTTATTGTAAAATAAATACATGATTAATACGATGGAGTTAATGTAACCTATAAATAAATTTTTAGTTTGTTCATTTGAATTGCTCCATATACAAATCCTATCATTTGAACTTCCATTTCCTTCATTCCAATGGCTCTACTTTCTATGGCACCCTTGGCTTCCAAATCGCGCCTTCATAAATCGTTGATCAGTTTTACTCATCACGGCCTTAACCCTCCCCCTACAACAATCCCAACTCTTGGCGTATGGAAAACTGTGACACATTCCATCACCATGTGTTTGAAAACCACTGTATCGGATGATGGTGTTAAGAGACTTATAGAGAATCATCATTCCAACCTCTGGGAGAATGACCTCATACAGTATCTCTCCATGCCTTACCAAGTTATTTTTGTTGGACACCTAATCCTTTACGGGTAGGTGTGGAAGGAAAATAGTCACAAAGGAGTCCAAGTGACATTGGAATGTAGAATCCAAGAGTCGCATTAATGTAATATAAATTTACATATATGAGTAATAGAAATGCAATGAATGCCTATCTTTCATATGTGTGTGTTTACCCATGCTTTTGTTTAACATGGTATCAGAGCCATGATGTGTGGCCTTTGATTTCTAGATCATTAATTGAGTAGTTGTGCATTTATGTATTAGGTTTTCTGCTCTGCAATTTATTATTTTTATTCTAACGCTCTGAAATCTACCAATGCTACTGCCTCTGTTCAAAATTTATGCAGACTGACACATTTGCAGTATTCCTTGCTATTTTCTTCCCATTATAGGCTGCCCCTCTGCGTTCTCTCCATCTGTTCATTGAATGTCATGGTCTATGCATCATCTATGTTTTATTTCAATGAATGAATCCTATGCATTCTCTTTGAAGGCTGGTGTATATTGGTTATTTTTGCTAAAAATATGGTCAAAGCTCTACGTGTTTTCTTACCAGCAAATTGGTTGCTTACATTGTTCAGAACAATATCGTTGGAACCATTGCTTCTAGAAATATTCTAACAGGCCATCCAATGTCATGAAGAATTCCCACCTTCAAGTCGACTGGAAAGAGACCCCGGAGGTGCATATCATGAACATAGACATTCCCGGTTGGACGAAAAAAAAGACGAGTGTTGGAAATAAGTGGTGAAGTGTCCAAGAAAGAAGCGAACCAAAACGAAATGTATCTGTACTTAGAAATACTGTAGGGAATTTTCTCTCATCGTCTCAGGATGCCTCACAATTGTGAGATTGACGAAGTAAAGGCAACGATGGAGAAGGATGTGCTCACCATTGTTATCCCCAAGACTCTTGGCCGGGAGCCTCGCATCAAGCACATTCCAGTTTCTAAATAAGGGAGATCCACATTTGTTGTCGTCCAATATATATCTAAAAACACAACTTAGGTCACACTCTATGAGCCCAAACACTTGTAGATTCGTTTGGTTAAAAACTTTCGCATCCAGATGGTCTTGGACCGATTGGATTAGATTAAAGTCCTTGTCAATTTCAGTTGTGAATAGGGGAAAATATCGAAAAGGTCCAAAGAAAGCTTGATTGACCAAGCAAGTGAAATCCACTTGACCGGTTCAAGCCATTTGCTTCCAATTTTAAAACACATTATCTACTTTTGCATATCAAGCCCAGAATTCCTTTTCTGCATTTGAAAATTCATTTTCCATTTCAATTTTTGGGAATCTGGAAATCGAATGGACGCATATGGTTGAAAGGTCATGAAACTTTGCATTGAATTGTTCCACGAAGGCCAAGACCTGTGCATTGAAGAACTTCTCAGTTATATGATCTGGAATTGAATCATGTGAGCTGTCGTAGTTGAAAAGACTGTGTTATGTTATCCTGCATTAAGATATTCTTCGAGTCATATATGTGTGATATTATAGATTAGAAATCGGGGAGTGATGTGGTAACATTGGTTGCGGTCCAAACCCCAGACTAGGAGCCATATTTAAAAATGAAGATCGTATTAAGCGATAATTTTCTTTGATGATGCATTATTTCTCATATTTATTATGGGAGTAGTTTTCTCTCACAAGAAGAACTATCTTGAAGTGTTTTTGGAAAGTCAACATTCATCTCTTGTGATATAGAAGTAGTTTGGACAATAACTTGTTTTTTTTCTTCATATAGACATTGCACTTATATTTTGTGTTGACAGTAGCTATTCCATTAGTTTTGTTGGGAGTGAAGGTACTTCATTTGGGTTAACCAATAGTCTTCAATCAGAAAATGGCAGATGGCGTATTAGAATTACTAAACAATATTGTATTTTTGACAGTTGATGACACAATCAAAATTATAAAAACCACCCTTTTTGACATCAAGACCTGTCTGCAAAATGCACATGAGAAGATTGATTTTTTGCAGTTGGAGTCTCAGCTTTAGCAAGAAGAATTACAGTAGCGGAGTCATCATTCTGAACCTATTTCTATTCAGAACATTGAGACAGACTCCCAACAACATCAAGAATATAAAGTTGCAGTCGATTCACATTTAGTTCCTTGTACAAGAGAATATTTACATGCAGATGCAACAACTCAGTCTGCACTTCCCAAGCCCATCATCAAACCTTGGGAAGAGCTTGTCCACAACAAGCACAGAACTGGTCTTGGATATGAAAAGGATGTGTCCTTTCATATTCTGGAATACTCCAAGCCCATCAAATTTCAGAGTGTTGGATTTCTTTATGACAGGTCACCTTCAGCTGTTCCAGATCCTACTCCTCTTCCACAGCAACAACAACAAATTGTAAAATGGCAACACTGTGATTGAGTTGGCCATATGAAAGATAATTGTTTCGATCTTCACCCATGGAAGAACTGTGGTTGGCACACTGATTCTTCACACTGATGCTTTAGAAACAAGCCTCCTGCAATAACAAAGATTCATCTTGGATGGATCGCTTCTTGGTAATGGGCATCAACAGCCAGGAAGATATTTAAGTCGCATGTCAGAACTTGTTCTATAATATTGAACAAACTTGTAGTTGATTTTTCGCCATCATCTCACCTTATACCTGACAGGGGGGGAAATGGTGGTCATCTACAAGCTTCGAAGCCACATCAAGTGAGCCTGAGCCACAACCTGTCATTCCAGATTCAAATTTGTAGCCAGAGACATAGCAGTTCAAGCGAGCCCGAGCCACAATTCGTCATTCCAGATTTAGAGTTGTATCCAAAGAAACAGATGCCCATCAGCATGCCTTTGGTTGGTGCTCAACCTTAAACCATCTATGTGAAGTTCATATTCCTCCTCTTCAAAGAATTCGGAGCACTTCCTCTAGCATAAGACTTCAACTTCTTGCCATCTTTGGTAGAGTTCTAGGAAATGCATTAAGAATTCCAGTGTTGATGGTCATCCTTAAACCATCACAGGTTGTAGACTTCCTTTCTTTTAGGTTGAAGGTCTTCCTCTTCAAATATGAGGGACACTTTCTCTAGCAGAAGCCTTTAACTTCTTGCCATTTTTGGAAGATTTCTGGGAACTGCAATAAGCGTTGTGTTCCAGTGTTGGTGGTAATCCTTATACCATCTCTTTATGCCAAAATTTCAGAGATTTGACTTAGCCTAAGTGTTTCCATGCATACTTTGCAGATTTGTATTACAACTCTCTTCTTGGACTCACACATACCCCTTCGGATTAAGGGGGGGAATGTTGGACACCTAATCCTCTATGGGTAGGTGTGGAAGGCGAACGGTCACAAAGGAGTCCAAGTGACCTTGGAATGTGGAATCCAAGGGCCACATTGATGTAATATAAATGTACATCTATGAGTAATAGAAATGCAACGAATGCCTATCTTTCCTATGTGTGTGTTTACCCATGCTTGTGTTTAACAATTTTCATCTTTCAACTTTTTCATAAATGTATAAATGTACAACCTACAAGGTTGAAACCACAACAATTGGAAGAAAAAATATCAAAAAGGCTTTTCTACAGTTTTGATAGCAAATACACTAAAGGTCTTAAGTGTGCTGAGAAGAGGAGGAAGAAAATGAACAAGAAACTTCAAAAGAAGAGGATATACATCAGGAAACAACCCTAGAAGAAGAAGAAATGAGTCTAACCATATCGTGTAATGCATTGGCAAGAATTACCTCTCCTCAAACTCTCAAGATAGAAGGACATATCAAGAAGAAAAAGGTAATAGTGTTGATTGATTCGGTAGCACCCATAATTTTATTCATTGTAAGGTAGCCAAGGAATTGAATTTTTTCCTATACCTAGCACCAAAATGTCAAGTGATGGTCATAAATGGAGGAACTATAAATTGCTCTAGAATATTCCATAACATCAAGCTAGCCATGGGGGAATATGTATTGAATATTTCAATGCTTTCCCTCCCTCTGGGAGGTGCTGATGTTGAACTAGGAGTACCATGGTTACAACCTTTAGGGATGGTAGCTTTTAATTTTCAAGAAATTTTCTTGAAATTTTTTTTGGAAGGAAAGGAAATCATATTACGGGTATCGCAGGGAAGTCAGGAAAGATAATAATCTCTATTGTCATGACAAAGCTTCGGAAGAAATAACAACAAGGTGTAATTGCAAAATTATGCTCACTAGAAGTTCCAACATCAAAATCATCTATTTCTCTAGATCTCCAAAAAGTCTTGGACAATCATTCCAAGGTGTTTGAAACTCCCAAAGGAATCCCACCTATTCGTGATCATGATCATGCTATTCATTTGATTCCAGGAAGTGTTCCTCCAAACATCGGGCCTTATAGATATCCTTACTTCCAAAAGAGCGAAATTGAACGTCTGATTGCAGAAATGTTAGAGGCGGGTATAATTCAACCTAGTCAAAGTTCTTTCTCTGCTCCTGTAGTATTGGTACACAAGAAGGATGGATCATGGCGCATGTGTCCGGATTATAGGGAGCTCAATAAGCTCACCATTAAAGATAAATTTCCCATTCTGTGATTGATGAATTATTGGATGAATTACATGGAGCAATTTATTTTACCAAGTTGGATCTTCGTTCAGGATATCATCAAATTAGAATGAAGACTGAAGATATTCCAAAAACAACATTTCGAACTCATGAGATTCATTATGAATTTTTGGTCATGCCTTTTGGCCTTACCAATGCACCTTCTACATTTCAAGGGTTGATGAATTCCATTTTCAAACCCTTCCTTAGAAAATTTGTGCTAGTATTTTTGATGATATACTAATCTACAGCAGGTCTTGGAAGGATCATGTTCAACATGTTGACAAGGTGCTCAAACTATTGGAGGAGAAACAATTATATGCAAAAACATCCAAATGTTTCTTTGGAGTACAAGATGTGGAATATCTGGGTCATATTGTATCTCACGAGGGTGTTAAGGCAGACCCTAACAAAATTAAAGGCATTAAGGAATGGAAAGTCCCCACAACCATAAAGTAGTTGCGTAGATTTCTCGGGTTAACAGGTTATTATCGCAAGTTTGTTAAGAATTATGGGAGAATAGTAGCACCTCTAACAACATTATTGAATAAATATGCATTTTCATGGACTCTTGAAGCAACTAAGGCCTTTGAACATCTTAAAGAGGCAATGTGCCTAGCACTAGTCTTAGCTATGCTAGATTTCACAAAAACCTTTATTATGGAATGTCATGCCTCGAGAAATGGAATTGGTGCTATTTAAATGCAAGAAGAAATTATTATCCACATAGATATTGCAGAACTAAACACCTCATTCATCTCTGTCATAGTCTGAACTTGCTCAATCTCATCCCCAAACCTTTCAAACCCATATCCTTTTGAACAAACTGTAACCCTACCAGTAACAACCTTGGCACCTTTTATAATTTGGTATCTAGTTCAGACTGTCTCTTGCAACAAATAGTTTTCCACATCATATGCCAAATATCCAACAAATATAGAATAATCATTTCCAATCTCAGGCCGCTTTTCTCCAATGCCAAAGGTTGCCCAATTTATGTTGTAAAATTGTTCAGTGCTCAGAATATGTGCATTATTGTAAGTTTCCAAAGCTCTCTCAGCTCTTGCATGTCTTGCAAACTCAAAAAACCCATAACCCTCTAATTTTCTAGTATAATTTTAACAGAAACAACTTTCCATTGACAACATGAATATGATCAAAACAACTATGTATCCAAACAAACATTTCTGGTAATTAAAATGAAAATAGTAGCCAGTAGATTTTAAATTTTCATACAAAGTTCAACGAGATAGGAAAAAAGAAGTAAAAACTATAAATTAAAATTAATATACATAGTCTAACAATGCAACTCAGAAGTTATCAGCCCCAATCACCTCAAACAACTATACAATGGAAGTGGCAGGGCGTTTCCTCAAAACAGTGCCACCAACAATGGAGGTAGTTTTTAAAAATATCAAAGACTTCAAAGGAGGTCTCACCACCATCATTGCTGCTCAAGGATAAATTTACAATTGAGAGACAGGACTGGACCCTCATCAATTCTAACAACAACCAAGACAAATATATAACCCCATTCATATTAACATGGTGCACAGATTCTCAATATTGGATATCACAAGTCAAGAATTTGCTGCAGAGAATAGAATTTCTTGAGAATGAAAACAAGCAGATCCATTCAGAGGTAGTAGACCTCAAACAACATGTTTCTGAAATGAAAAAACATGAAAACATACACTTATGAAAACAAATTGTAAAATCTCTGACACGCCAAACAAAAATCTAAAAAAATAAAAATATAGCAAGAGATGAGATCACAACAAGCCCTTTTTAAAAAAGGAAGATGAGATCACTCATTTTGGTGAAAGGGTTCATAAAAAAAATATTGAATGGCTATGAAGCCCTGGAGCTTAATCTTAGAGTGCTAGGGCTCCCCTTCCCATGGCCCTATAAAATCCCCTGCAGTTAGTTCCTGGGGTGGAGGAATGTGATGTAAAGGAAGAACCATGTCTTGAAAATAATAGAAAAGTGGGAAAAAGGGAGAAGAGGCCACTACACGCATTACTAGCCAACGAAACATCCCTTAGGGTAAAATGTTGGAAAGATCACATGACAAGGTCAGTTGAAGAATATTCATTGCACTCTTCAATCCATGGTTAGAAACATTTTCATTGTATGGAGCCAGTTATTATTAACACTACATATTAGTTCCATCAACAAAGGGAGAGACAAGCAGTAGTTCTAGCCAGTCATAGAATAATAGTTTTTCTTGTTCTAGTTGCCTTGGAAAGGCTTTAGGATCGTCTTGTAGAGATTGTTATAAGAGTTATGTAGCAGTTTCATTGAGTAATTAACCATTTAGTTTATTATTTTACCATAACACATCAAGAAAGCGTATCATAGAGTGCAAGGGCTCCTCGTTCCATGGTCCCATAAAATCCCCTATAGATAGTTCCTAGGGCAGAGGAATGTGATGTAGATGTAGAACCATGTCTAGAAAAGAATTGAGAAGTGGGAAAAAGGGAGAAGAGGCCAGCGCAACCATTATTAGCCAATGAAACATCCCTTAGGGTAAAATGTTGGAAAGAGCACATGACAAGGTCAGTTGAATAATATTCATTGCACTCTTCAATCCATGGTGACAAACATTTTCATTTTATGAATCTAGTTATTATTAACACTACATATCAGTCCCATCAACAAAGGGAGAGACAAGCAGCAGTTCTAGCCAGTCATAGAATAACAGTTTGTCATGTTCTAGTTTCCTTGAAAAGGCTTTAGGATCGTCTTGTAGAGATGATTATAAGATTTTTGTAGTAGTTTCATTGAGTAATAAACCATTTAGTTTCTTATTTTACCATAAAAAATCAAGAAAGCGTGAGAAGGGGAGAGAGAGAACGAGATAGCGACAAAGTTGGATGGAACAAAGAGAGTAACGGGGAGGAGAGAGAGAGGGAGGTGGCAGGTACGTATTGCAACTTTAAATTTATAAAAAAATACATTTGTATGGTATCGACGGATTTTCTCCCGTAAAAAAATTGACACTTGGTCAATTTTTATGGAGGAAATGATAGCACATTATGAGGATACAAAGAGCAACACCTTCTTTAGCCAATTGATAATCTCAAAAAAAAGGGTTCAGTGGTGGAGCACATTGAGGAATTCCAAAAATTGAATATAAGGCTAACAAATATTCCAGAGGAACACAGGATTCATGTCTTCATAGGGACTTTAAAGGATAACATCTAACATGAATTTCACGTTTGGGAACATGATTCATTGGAGAAGGCATTCAAGTTGGCAAGAAAAATTGAATGTAAAATTATGGCGACAAGGAAGCCTACCACTCACATCTATAAAGATGGAAGTGTTTCTACTCCTAGAATTCCACAACCTACAAGGTTGACACCACAACAATTGGAAGAAAAATATCAAAAGGGCTTTCCTACAATTGTGATAACAAATACACTAAAGGTCATAAGTGTGCTGAGAAGAAATTATTTTACATAGATTGTGAATAGGAGGAAGAAAATGAACAAGAAAATTCAAAGGAAGAGGATATACACCAAGAATCAACCCTATAAGAAGAAGAAATGATACTGACCATATCGTGTAATGCATTGGCAGGAATTACCTCTCCTCAAAATCTCAAGATAGAAGGACATATCAAGAAGAAAAAGGCAATAGTGTTGATTGATTCGGGTAGTACCCATAATTTTATTCATTGTAAGGTAGCCAAGGAATTCAATTGTTTCCTATATCTAGCACCAGAATGTCAAGTGATGGTTGCAAATGGAGGAACTATAAATTTCTCTAGAAAATGCCATAATATCAAGCTAGCCATGGGGTAATATTTATTGAATAGTCCAATGCTTTCCATCCCAATGGGAGGTGATGATGTTGTACTAGGAGTAAAATGGTTACAATATTTGGGGACGGTAGCTTTTAATTTTCAAGAACGTTTCTTGAAATTTTTTTCGAAAGGAAAGGAAATTGAATTACGGGGTATCGTAGGGAAGCCAGGGAAGATAATAAGCTCTACTATCATGACAAAGCTTCTGAAAAAATAAAAACGAGGCGTAATTACACAATTATGCTCACTAGAAGTTCCAACATCAAAATCATCTATTTCTCCAGATCTCCAAAAAGTTTTGGACAATCATTCCAAGGTGTTTGAAACTGCCAAAGGACTCTCACCTATTCATGATCATGATCATGTTATTCATTTGATTCCAGGAAGTGTTCCTCCAAACATTAGGCCTTGCAGATATCCTTATTTACAAAAGAGAAAAATTGAATGTATGATTGCAGAAATGTTAGAGGCTGGTATAATTCAACCGAGTCAAAGTTCTTTCTCTGCACCAATAGTTTTGGTGCACAAGAAGGATGGATCATGGTGCATTTGTCCGGATTATAGGGAGCTCAATAAGCTCACTATTAAAGATAAAATTCCCATTCCTGTGATTGATGAATTATTGGATGAATTACATTGAGCAATTTATTTTACCAAGTTGGATCTTCATTCACGATATCATCAAATTAGAATGAAGACTGAAGATATTCTGAAAACAACATTTAGAACTCATGAGGGCCATTATGAATTTTTGGTCATGCATTTTGGCCTTACCAATGAACCTTCTACATTTCAAGGGTTGATGAATTCCATTTTCAAACCCTTCCTTAGAAAATTTGTGCTAGTATTTTTTGATGATATACTAATCCATAGCAGGTCTTGGAAGGATCATGTTCAACATGTTGACAGGGTGCTCAAACTATTGTAGTAGAAACAATTATATGAAAAAACATCCAAATGTTTATTTGGAGTACAAGAGGTGGAATATTTGGGTCATATTGTATCTCACGAGGGTGTTAAGGTAGACCCCAACAAAATTAAAGCCATTAAGGAATGGAAATTCCCCTCAACCGTAAAGTAGTTGCGTGGATTTCTTGGGTTAACAGGGTATTATTACAAGTCTTGTTGAGATTCAACAAGATGATGAGCTTAGTGAAAATGAGTCGCCTTCACTAAGTGGGGTCGCAGGCTATTTTTAGATGCAAGTCTATTTTTAGACTATGTATATTTTTAGGCATGGTGATCATATTTCAGAAGTTGCAGGATGGTATTTGTGGATGGTTGGTCAAGCTGGAAAAATAGATGAAATTCTATTTTTAGAATATTTCACGAAGTCTATTTATAGATCATCGATCTAAAAATAGATGCATGTCGATTATTATTAGCCCTTAATAATAATCTGATAATAAACAACAACTTATTCTCCTATAGCACTTTATTTTAGTGTACAGATTTGGAAAATCAGTGGGCTGAAGGAATTATGCAATTCCTAGGGTTTACTGGTGGTTCATGCATGGAGGACTCAGTTAGAACTGAAGTGACAAAGTTATGATAGAGTTGGAAGAGTAGTTCATGGAGTTGTATTCATTTTAAGTCAATTAAAGTGAGTAAAACTCAGTTGAGCTAGTTGTATCTAGTCTAATTGAATGGTACACTAGTGAGAGTGGAGTGAATTAATTAGTTAATTAATTCACAAATAATAACTCATTAATCAACTGAACAAATAGAATAGTTAACTACAGTGCATGCCAGTTCCAATGGAGACTCAGTGGAGAGGTAGGTGAAAGGGTGAGATGGACTATCCATTGTGACTATAGTGATGCATTGATTGCATCACACACACATTGGAGTTTCCAATGAGAATTGCACAGTCAAGGCAAGGTTAATTCAAATTCATTCAGAGCTATTCTTCAGCAGGGATTGCACAGTGGAGGCAGGCTATCAGGAGGGTAGAAATCAGTGCATGGATTTGCAGATTTCATCTTGTTAGTGTGTGAAGATTGATTGTACTGAGAGCTTGATGTACTAAGATTTGTATGAGATTGTTATATGATCTCCATGATACATAATATATGATAGTTGGCGTTTTCAACTTCAGGATTTCCAGTTAAACAACTATGTTACGTGCGATTGTTTTTATTTATGCTTCACATGTGTTTGCAATTAATTTTCTGCAAAATATTAACAGTGGAATGATTCTGTATTTTTCAAGAAGTTAAATATTATGAGATCAGGGGAATATGGATATATGCATGCTTAATGTATATAATTTCTACATGGTATCAGAGTAGTGTTAATTCTTGAAGATTGTAATTGTGAATAATTGTTGAGTTTGTGCTAGTGGAGAATTCAAATTTGCTGCAGAAAATTATTGGTGCAGAAGTTGAGTATACATTGAAATGTATTTCAATGGGTTGCGATTGGGGTATGCCCTTGATGGCAGATCAAATTACATAGCCTAGAAGGACAGGATGGAAGCAGTGCTGGAGGATAATGGACTGAAGGAGTTCATCGATAACGATGTTCCTAAGCCAGATTCTAGTGATGCTGCAGGACTTGATGTATGGAAAAAGAAGGTAGCAAAGACAAGAAGAATTATGTTGGAAGGTGTACAGGACAATATTGTGTCCAACCTTCACAAGAAATGCACTCCATTTGCAATGTGGAAGGCTTTGAAAGATTTGTTCCAAAGCAGAAGGGACCAAAGGAAGTTGGCGCTTAAAGACAAGCTCAGAAAAATAAAAATGGAGAAGGGTGACAACATTCCAAAATATCTCACGAATTTTATCCACTGTAAGGATGAACTGGGAAGTGTGGGGGTTAATATTGATGATGATCAAGACTTGGTGAGCTTGGCTCTCCTTGGGCTTCCGAAGAGTTGGCATAGCTACGAAGACTCTGTCAATGGATGGGATAAACTGCTGGGATGGGAGCGACTTTGGTCGGATCTTGTGCAGGAGGAGATAAGGAGTAGTACCAGGGATGGTTCTTCATCGAGTAATGAAGATGAAGAAAATTGCGCTTTGGCTGCCAAAGCAAGGAAATGGAAGGCGAAGAAATTTCCTTCAAAATCCAAAGCTAAAGGCAAGAAGCAGGATTTTTCCAAAGTGAAGTGTTTTCACTGTCACGAACATGGGCATTTTGCCACTAAATGCCCATAGAAGAAGAAGTAAAAGAAGGCTGCTAGAGCTGCAGCTGGAGAGGCTTTAGCCTCACAATTTGAACTTGATTTCACTTTGATCGCATGCTTGGTTTCAAGCGCAATGGGATCGGTGTGGTATCTTGATAGTGGTGCGTCTTTCCATATGACGAGAGACAAGGAGTTGTTTAGTGATCTGGAAGAGAATGACCTCCAAATGCATATACAGATGGATGACGATGGTCAGTACAATGCGACAAGAATTGGGACCATTACCTTTGAGAGGGATTTCGGTAATCCATTCTTGTTGAAGGATGTTATGCATGTTCCAGGTCTGAAGAAGAACTTGGTCTCGGTCACAATGTTGGAAGAAAAAGGTTATGATGTTGTTTTCAGTTAGGGAAAAGCTTTCGTTGGACATAAAAAAATGGGTCAAACCAAGAATATAGGGATTCGAGTTAAGAATCTCTACAAGCTAGAGGTAGATGGATACGTTGCAATGATGGGCAAAGCAAAAGAAGTGGTGAGTCGGGATGAGGGTGAATTATGGCACAGGAGATTGGGCCATCTTCACCACGGCGCTTTGAAGATTTTGCAGCAGATTTCTTCTGGACTTCCCAAGGGTACTCTTGTGCAGTCAAATCAGTGCAAGGGATGTACTATGGGTAAGTTTGTGAAGACCACCTTCCATGAGAAGAAGAACCATGCTTCGGTGATCCTTGAGAGAATTCACACAGACGTGTGTGGACCTTTCTCAGTTGCTTCAATAGCAAAACACAGGTATTATGTTATTTTTGTTGATGACTATTCTCGTAGATGTTGGATCTTCTTCATGCAGAAGAAGAGCGAAACATTCTCAAAGTTCTATGAGTTTAAAGCATTGGTGGATAAGGAGTCAAGGAAGCAAGTGAAAGCTCTATGGAGCGATAATGGTGGTGAATATATCTCGGGAAAATTCAAATACTTCTGTAGCAAATAAGGAATTTGAAGAGAACTCATAGCGCCTCATAACCCACAACAGAATGGGGTCGCGAAGAGGAAGAACAGAACGATCGTGGTTATTGCACGAGCTATGCTACATGACCAAGGCCTACCAATGCACTTGTGGGTGGAAGCATGCAACGTTGTGGTTTATGTGCAAAACCGTTGTCCTCATAGAGTACTTGTCATGAGTACACCTGAAGAAGCTTTTACTGGTAAGAAGCCTGATAATTCTCATTTGAAGATTTTTGGCTCATCTGTTTACATTAATGTGACAATGGACGCCAGGAAGAAGCTGGAGCCGACTGTAGAAGTTGGGATATTTGTGGGGTAGACAGAAACACCCCATAATTATTGTGTGTATTTGCCAGATAGTCGGATGACTGTTGTGCGACGGGATATAAAATTCAATGAGGTGAAAGCCATGAAGTTGTCACTTGAGAGGGAGCTACACTTGCATGCAGAGGAGGAACTTATTGTTCCCCAAGATGAGCCTCTAGATGTGGATCAACCACAGAAGGAGATTCATGGAGCGGAGGAGTCCACTCATGCATAACCAAACATCAGACAAGGCAGAAAGTGTACCACAGAAGCTGAGAGACTGAAGGTTGATGCGGCACAAAATGTAGGAGTCCCTACATCACAGTGCAGATAGAGACAATCACCTGGTCGTTATACTATATAGATGGCTCTTATGAGCAAGTGTATCGTGACCAAGCCATCTTCTTTCGAAGAAGAAGTGCAGGAGCCCACATGGGTAGATGCCATGGTGGAGGAGTATGACTCCATTGTTAGAAACAGTGCTTGGGAGATTGTTCCAAGGTCGGTGGGTAAATTAGTTGTAGGATCAAGATGGATCTACAAGGTAAAGCAAGCTGGTGATGGGAGTGTCAAGAAGTATAAGGAAATATTTGTTTCCCGGGGCTTCTCACAAATCGAGGGGATTGAATATTATGAAGAAACCTTTGCACCTGTCGCATGCCATTCTTCCATAAGGACCATCCTTGCTCTCTCAGCGCAAATGGGTTGGCATAATCATCAGATGGATGTGAAGACTATGTTCCTTAATGGCATCATTGAGGAAGAGGTGTACATTGAGCAGCCTGAAGGATTTGAGATCTACAATAGCGAGTCACATGTGTGTAGGCTCAAAAGAGTGATGTATGGGTTGAAGCAAGCACCCCGTGCTTGGTACACATGGATCGATAATGATTTCACTGGACTTGGCTTCACCAAGAGTGAGGCAGATGCAAACCTGTACCAAATTGTGGTGGAGGGTAAGCTTTTAATCATTGTTCTTTATGTTGATGATTTAATACTAATGGGTGATGAGCATTTGATACACTCATGCAAGGCAGATCTTGCAAAGGAGTTCGAGATGAATGATTTGGGCCTCCTTCATTATTTCCTTGGATTGGAAATATGGCAGCGGGAAGGTGAACTATTTGTGTCTCAAGGCAAGTATGACAGGGAGATACTGGAGAAGTTTCACATGCAAGGCTGCAAGCCTATCCACACTCCTCTTCCAAGAAATTGGAGGAAAGAGGACGCTACATCGGCGTAGGTAGTGGATGCCATTGTTTATCGATAGTTGGTGGGTTCGCTCATGTATTTAGTTAATACAAGACCAGACATATGCTATGCATTGAACCAGCTTTCACAAGCGATGGTTAAGCCTACCAAGATCTTTTGGAAGGCAGGCGAGCATGTCCTAAGATATCAAGGGCACATCTGAGTATGGCTTATGGTATAGACAGACGAATGAGGTGAAGTTGCATGGCTTCACTAATGCATATTGGGCAGGCAACCCAACAGATAGAAAGAGCACATCAGGAGGGATTTTTAGTATCGGATCTACGACAGTTTATTGGTACAATAGGAAAAACTTAAGATCCGTGGCACTCAGTTCAGCAGAAGCAGAATACATGGCAGCAATTCAAGCTGCATGTGAGGCTATATGGATTAGGAAGATCCTGGTCGATTTGTTTAGTTCACATTTAGATCCTACAGTGATACATTGTGATAATCAGAGTTGCATTAAAATCTCGATTAATCCTATGTTTCATGATATATATAAACATATTGATATCCGATATCATCATATTAGAGATTGTGTGCAGCAGAAGATCATGTTGCTTCAGTGCATTCCTACGGAAGATTAGGATGCAGATATTCTGATGAAGGCGCTCACCAGGAGAAAATTCGAATACCATAGAGGCAGGATCGGGGTGAAGGATAATCCATATCTTCTTGAGAGGGAGTGTTGAGATTCAACAAGATGATGAGATTAGTGAAAATGAGCTACCTTCACTAAGTGGGCCTGCAAGCTATTTTTAGGTGCAAGTCTATTTTTAGACTATGTTTATTTTTAGACATGCTTATCATATTTCAGAAGTTGTAGGATTCTATTCGTCGATGGTTGGTCAAGTTGGAAAAATAGATGAAATTATATTTTTAGAATATTGGGTGAAGTCTATTTATATATCGTCAATCTAAAAATAGATGCATGTCAATTATTAGCCCTTAATAATAATCCAACAATAAACAACAACTTATTCTCTTGGAGCACTTTATTTCAGTGTACAGATTTGGAAAATCAGTGGGCTGAAGGAATTACACAATTCCTAGGGTTTATGGGTGGTTCATGCGTGGAGGACTCAGTTAGAACTGAAGTGGCAACGTTATGATAGAGTTGGAAGAGTATTTCATGGAGTTATATTCATTTTAACTCAGTTAAAGTGAGTTAAACTTAGTTGAGCTAGTTGTATCTAGTCTAACTGAATGATACACTAGTGAGAGTGGAGTGAATTAATTAGTTATTAATTCACAAATAATAACTCATTAATCAACAAAACAAATATGGCAGTTAACTACAGTGCATGTCAGTTCCAATGGAGACTCAGTGGAGAGGTAGGTGAAAGGGTGAGATGGACTATCCGTTGTGACTATACTGATGCATTGATTGCATCACACACACATTAGAGTTTGCAATGAGGATTGTGCAGTCAAGGCAAGGGTAATTCGAATTCATTCAGAGCTATTCTTCAGCAGGGATTGTGCAGTGGAGGCAGGCTATCAGGAGGGCAGAAATCAGTGCATGGATTTGCAGATTTCATCTTATTAGTGTGTGATGATTGATTGTACTGAGAGCTTGATGTACTAAGATTTGTATGAGTTTGTTACATGATCTCCATGACACATAATATATTATAGTTGGGGTTTTCAGCTTCAGGCTTTCCTATTAAACAAATGTGTTATGTGCGATTGTTTTTATTTATGTTTCACATGTGTTTGCAATTAATTTTCCACAAAATATTAACAATGGAATGATTTTGTATTTTGAAAGAAGTTAAATATTGTGAGATCAGGGGAATCTGGATATATGCATGCTTAATGTATATAATTTCTACAAGTTTGTTAAGAATTATGGTAGAATAGTAGCACCTCTGACAACATTATTGAAGAAAGATGCATTTTCATGGACTCCTGAAGCAATTAAGGCCTTTGAACATCTTAAAGAGGCAATGTGCCTAGCACTAGTCTTAGCTACGCTAGATTTCACAAAAACCTTTATTGTGGAATGTGATGCCTCTATGAAATGGAATTGGTGCTATTTAAATGCAAAAAGAAAGTCTTATCCACATAGATATTGTGGAACAAAACACCCCATTCATCTCTTTCATAGTTCGAACTTGCTCAATCTCATCCCCAAACCTTTCAAACCCATATCCTTTGGAACAAACTATAACCCTATCAGTAACAACCTTGGCACCTTTTATAATTTGGTATCTAGTTCAGAAGGTCGCATGCAACAAATATTTTGCCACCTCATATTGCAAATATCCAACAAATATAGGATAATCATTTCTAATCCTAGGCTGCTTTTCTCCAATGCCAAAGGTTGCCCAATTTATGTTGTTAAATTGTTCAGTGATAGGAATATGTGCACCATTGTAAGTTTTCAAAGCTCTCTCAGGTCTTGTGTGGCTAGAAAACTCCAAAAACCCATAACCCTCTGATTGTCTAGTCTTTTTATTGCGAATAATTTTAACTGAAACAACCTGCCATTGACAACATGAATATGATCAAAACAAATATGTATCCAAACAAACATTTCTGGTAATAAAAATGAAAATAGTAGCCAGTAGATTTTAAATTTTCATACAGCGTTCAATGAGATAGAAAAAAAGAAGTAAAAATCACAAATTACAATTAATATACATAGTCTAACAATGTCAACTCAGAAGTTAGCATCCCCAATCACCTCAAACAACTATATAATGGAAGTGGAAGGGTGTTTCCTCAAAACATTGGCAACAAAAATGGAGGTAGTTTTTAAAAATATCAAAGACTTCAATGGAGGTCTCACCACCATCATCGTTGCTCAAGGGAAAATTAACAATTGAGACATAGCACTGGACCCTCAGCAATTCTAACAAAAGCCAAGACAAATATAAAGGCCCATTCATATTAACATGGTGCATGGATTTTCAATATTGGATATCACAAGTCAAGAATTTTCTGTAGAGAATAGAATTTCTTGAGAATGAAAACAAGCAGATCCATTCAGAGGTACTAGACCTCAAACAACAGGTTTTTGAAATGAAAAAACATGAAAACATACACTTATGAAAACCAATTGTAGAATCTCTGACACGCCAAACATAAATCTCAAAAAATAAAAAGATAGTAAGAGATGAGATCACAACAAGCCCTTTTTAAAAAAGCAAGATGAGATCACTCATTGTGGTGAAAGGGTTGGTAAAAACAATATTGAACATCTACGAAGCCCTGGAGCTTAATCTTAGAGTGCTAGGGCTCCCCTTCCCATGGCCGCATCAAATCCCCTACAACTAGTTCCTGGGGTAGATGAATGTGATTTAAAGTAAGAACCATGTCTAGAAAATAATAGAAAAGTGGGAAAAAGGGAGAAGAGGCCACCGCACGCATTACTAGCCAATGAAACATCCCTTAGGGTAAAATGTTGGAAAGAGCACATGACAAGGTCAGTTGAAGAATATTCATTGCACTCTTCAATCCATGGTTAGAAAAAATTTCATTGTATGGAGCCAGTGATTATTAACACTACATATTAGTTCCATCAACAAAGGGAGATACAAGCAGCAGTTCTAGCCAATCATAGAATAACAGTTTGTCATGTTATAGTTTCCTTGGAAAGGCTTTAGGATCGTCTTGCAGAGATGATTATAAGAGTTCTGTAGCAGTTTCATTGAGTAATAAACCATTTAGTTTCTTATTTTACCATAACACATCAAGAAAGTGTGATAAGGGGAGAGAGAGAAGGAGATAGCGACAAAGTTGGAGGGAAGCGAGAGAGTGACGGGGAGGAGAGAGAGAGGGAGGTGGGAGGGAAAGGGAGAGAGAAAAATTAAGAGAAAGAAGGAGAGACGGAAGGAGAGAGAAATGGCCTATTTGTCGACCTCCACTTATCAATTATCTACCACTCACCTTGTCCTAGTCTTCTTAGTATCTCTCAATTATCCTCAACATAGCTTATTTCTACTACACCGATCTCTCATTGGCTCATATAAATCATAGAGATTTTGTTGAATAAAGTTCCCTTCCCTTAGCTTTGATACCACTATTATAAAAATAGATATAATAAATGCATCATAATAATTCAACAAGGAAATCCCATAAGGGGTAGCTCAATTGGTGATCATCATGATAATGAAGTGTTATGTACCAAGAGATTCTAGTTTCAAATCCCCTTGTTTTACATGTGTCTCTAGAAGGGCCAGAGATTAGAGTGGTAGTAGAAGGAATCAACCCTTTCTTACTTTGTGTCACTTAAGTGCAAGACTATTTGTTAATTTCTAAACAATGCAAAGGAAATAACACATGCCGAGAAACCCTTGCTTCCTAAGTACAAGACGTGCCAATTTCTCTAGACCCAAAAAAATATAAAAAAAAGCAATGCAAAGGAAGTAAAACATTCCTAGAAACATTTGCTTGCTAACAATATATCTATTATTATTTTTTACAATGGAGTCATCATGCCCTTAAATAGGCAACCAAGTGAAGTTTACCCTAAATACCTAATAATTCCATCCCATCGTTTCATTTTTTAACTTCGAACTATTAGGAGCTCATATAAATTAAATAGACAGTAAATAAATATATACAGCAATCTACACCAAACATAAAAACACTTATTTCATTAAACATCTCACATTATTAAGAATAATAATAAAAAAATTCATAAAAGAATGTATAGTGTCATCATCCGTTAAAGTAGAATCCCGCAACTTCCCATGAATCTAGTCATCCGAAAATTTAGCACCAAATATGCTGTCCATTTGAATACTTCCAAAAATAAAAATAAAACAAATCAAAAGAACATATGTATATTGGATGGATTCCCATGGTCAGAAATATATAGAAGATTGAAATGAAAACACTTCTTTCAAATCCCAAAGGATGTAAACGGGTGATACAGCGACCCTTTGAGTGCGCTAAATATGCAACACAACTTTTCCTCCTCATCCAGAAGATGAAGATTAGGTATTGCAGAGAGTAATAATTGTTTCACGTCTTTTCTGTTGGTCAGATTTTTAAATATTTTGGAAATTTGCAATTAAATAAATTGAGGGAATTGGATGAACGGTTTCATTTCATAAAATTCGGATTATATTTTTTATTTTAAAATAAATACATGTTTAGTACGGTGGAGTTAATGTACCCTATAAATATATTTTATTAGTTTGTTCATTCGAATTGCTCCATATACAAAACCTATCATTTGGACTTTCATTTCCTTCACTCAATTCCAATGGCTCTACTTTCAGTGGCACCCTTTGCTTCCAAATCGCGCCTTCACAAATCGTTGATCACTTTTACTTGTCACAGCCTTAACCCTCCCCCTACAACAATCCCAACTCTTGCTGTACGGAAAACTGTGACACCTTCTATTACAGCAGCCATGTGTTCGAATAATGATGATGCTGTTAAGAGACGCTTAGCGAATCATCACTCCAACCTCTGGGACGATGACCTCATACAGTATCTCTCCACGACTTATCAGGTTATTTTCATCTTTCAACTTTTTCTTGAATGTATATTTTCTTTTTCAAACAAATGACAGGGTTTTCTTTTTTTTAACAAATGACAGGGGGATAATGATGGGCGAAAGGGAGGGCATTTTTTATCGTGTAGATTTCTTTTTTATCTTGTAGATTTTGAGAATATTTTTTCTTTTTTAAACAAATGACAAAGTTTTCTTTTTTTAAACATAATGATGGGTGAAAGATAATAGGGCATTTTTTTATCGTGCAGATTTTGAGAATATTTTTTCTTTTTTATCTTGTAGATTTTGAGAATATTTTTTCTTTTTAAAGAAATGACAAGGTTTTCTTCTTTTAAATAAATAACAAGGAGATAATGACAAGCATCTTTCATTATCTTGCGGATTTTGAGAATATTTTTTTTTTAAAACAAATGACTGGGTTTTTTTTTTAAACAAATGACAGGGGGATAATGATGGGGTGAAAGATAAAAGGCATCTTTCTTTATCCTGCAGATTTTGAGAATATTTTCATCCGAATTGCAGTTTTTGATTTAGAGAATATGTAGAACATTATGATTAATGGCTTGACGTTGCTGCTCCATGGATACTTTTTCCCTTTTATTTACTTACGATGGTGTTGAATGTATGTATGTGGCTCAGGAGCCTTCATATCGTGAGCGTGCTGAGACACTAATTGTGAAAGTAAGAGAGATGTTCACTTAAATTGAAATTGAAATTGAGGATGGAGTGTCAATGACTTCCCTCAATGATCGATAGCATTGAACGTTTGGGAATTGACAGGAATTTCAAAATTGAGATAATTTCAGCGCTGGATTATGTACACAGGTTAGTCATCATTATTTATTTCTTCTTTATTATATGCACAGGCAATATATATGATTAAATTAATTGCAATTTCATGTACACTGTACAGTTACTGGCGCGAAAAAGGCATCGGATGTGGCAGAGAAAGTGGTGTTACTGATCTCAACTCTACTGCACTCGGCCTTCGAATTCTTCGACTACACGGGTACCCGGACGTGTCTTCAAGTAAGTAGGTTGATCCCCACTTTTATTACGAAATCCATCGTTTAATTTCAGGCATAGATTTGACAATACAATACATTCATGCGTTAATGTCAAGTGTGTTGGAACACTTTAAAGACGAGAAGGGGCAGTTTGGCACTTGTTCCATTGAAAGAGATGAAGGAGAGATGAGAAGTATTCTCAATTTATTTCGGGCCTCGCTCGTCACCTTTTCCAATGAGAAAGTTATGGAAGACCCCGAAGCCTTCTGTACAACATATTTAAAAGAATCTCTTCAAAAGATTTTTTTGAGCATTGGACAATTCATTGACAAAGGTTACAATGTGTTCTTCAAAAATGATGTGTGTACAATTAGAGACATACCTCCAAGTAAGAAGATCATTGCAGAGGTGCAGATGACCAGCAATAGAATGTTTCCCCTCAAACTTGGGGCAGATTTGAAGGAAGGAAGAACTATCGCAGCTGTAACACAAGAAGTCTTTCAAGAGCAAGTGAAAGATGAGAACTGGTTATGGCACTTGAGATTTGAACATCTCAATTTCGGAGGCCTGAATCTGTTGCACAGAAAGGGAATGGTAAAGGGATTGCCATTGATTGAGAAGCCGGACAGCCTTTGCGAAGGCTGTATCTTGGGCAAACAACACAGAGAAAGCTTTCTAGCAGGAAAGAGTATAAGGGCAAAAGCACCCTTGGAAATTTTTCACTCTGATGTGTCTAGACCGATGCAAATACCATCATTTGCTGGAAATAAATATGTTTTAACTTTCATTGATGATTACACTAGAAAGACATGGGTGTATGTGTTAAAACAGAAGAGTGAAGTGTTTGAGAAATTCCGCCACTTCAAAACTCTTGTTGAGAAGCAGTGTGGGCATTATATCAAAGTGCTCAGAACTGACAGAGGTGGAGAGTACATCTCCAAGGACTTTCTGCATTTTTTCAGAGAGAATAACATACAAAAGAAATTCACCGCGGCGTATACACCTCAGCAAAACGGTGTTGCAGAAAGGAAAAATAGGACCATTTTGGACATGGTCAGAAGTATGTTGAAGGTAAAACACTTGCCACATGAGTATTGGGCTAAAGCTGTCACTTGCATAGTCTACATCTTGAACAGATACCCAACTAAAGCTGTCATGAACAGAATACCAAAAGAAGCATGGAGTGGACGAAAACAAACTGTTACTCACATGAGAGTATTCGGCTGTGTAGCATATGCACATGTATCGGATGAGCTAAGGAAGAAGCTTGATAGTAAGGGGGAGAAGTGTGTCCTAATTGGCTACTGTGATGAGTCAAAATCATACAAACTTTATAATCCATCCACCAAGAAATTGATAGTAAGCAGAGATGTACAGTTCTGTGAAGAAGAAGCTTGGGGTGGAAGTCTAGAAAAGACTGTGAACATGAAGACAACTCTGTCTCACGAAGAAGAAGAAGAAGGAACAGAAACTGTTAACCCTTCTTCAGTGGTTCCTCCTCCACCACCGCAAGCAAAACAAACCACACCACAAGCTGGAATTCGAACAGCCTTGAGAAGTCAAGGAAGTGTTACTCCAAGCACATCGCAGAGATCTGAAATGCCCTCAAATTCGAATGGAACTTCAAGCACACAAAGAAGACCAAGATTCAGAAATCTAAATGAGATTTATGAACAAGGAGAGGTAAGTAACAATACCGGTCTGAATTCATTATTTTCTTTGTATTGTCATGTTGATGACCCAATCCATTTTGAAGATGTTGTAAATGATGATAAATAGATTGAAGTAATGAATGAAGAAATTTGTGCAATTGAGAAGAGTAAAACATGGGAGTTAGTGGACTTCCCTAAAGGCAAAGATGCCACTGGAGTTAAGTGGGTCTATAAAACCAAAAGCAATGCTGAAGACAAGATCGATAGGCACAAATCCAGACTTGTTGTTAAAGGCTACAAGTAGGAACAAGAGAGAGACTATGATGAAACCTTTGCACCAGTAGCAAGGATGGAAACAGTCAGAACAGTGTTGTCTATTGCGGCACAACACAAATGGAAGATTTATCAGATTGATGTTAAATCAGCATTCCTGAATGGAGTGTTAAAAGAAGAGGTTTATGTTGAACACCTCCAGGCTATGAAGTTGAAGACCAAGAGCATAAGGTATGCAAGCTAAAGAAAGCTCTTTATGGGCTAAAGCAAGCTCCAAGAGCATGGTATAGTAGGATATATGCTAACCTGATTGAGAATGGGTTCAATAAGTGTGATGGTGAACCCACACTCTACATAAAGGAGAATGATGGTAAGATACTTATTGTTGTTTTATATGTAGATGATTTAATTTTTACTGGCAATGATGTTTCTCTAATCGCTGATTTTAAAGCAATCATGAAAAGAGAATTTGAAATGACTGACTTGGGCTTCCTAAGATATTTTCTTACAATTGAAGTAGACCAAAGTGAAAATCGTGTTTTCATTTCTCAAGCTAAATATGTAGAAGCAGTGTTGATGGGATTCAACATGCAGAACAGCAAGGCAACTATGACTCCAACAGTGATGGGGTTGAAATTAAGTAAAGAAGAGAGTAGCAAGGATTTTGATTCAAAGATGTATAAGAGCATAGTTGGCAACCTCATGTACTTGACTGCAACTAGGCCAGACATTATGCACGTTGTTAGCTTAATCTCCAGATTCATGGAAAGACTGTAAGAAGCTCATTGGCAAGCAGCCAAGAGAATTCTAAGGTATGTAAATGGAACGAAGGGGTATGGAATACTTTACTCCTCTTCTGAAAGTTTCATGTTGACAGGATACACTGACAGTGATTGGGCTGGAAGTGTTGATGATCGAAATCGCACATTAAAATATGTGCTTCATTTGGGACCGGGAGCAGTTTCATGGGCTTCCAAGAAGCAACTAGTAGTTGCTTTATCTACAGCAGAAGTAGAATATGTGGCAGCAACAGCAGCAGCATGCCAAGCAGTATGGTTGAGAAGAGTTCTCAGAGACTTGTGTCATGAACAAGAACAGGGCATAACCATTTACTGTGATAATAGCTTGGCGATAGCTTTATCAAAAAATTCTATTTTTCATAAAAGGACAAAGCACATAGACACCAAGTTTCACTTCATACGTGAATTGGTTAACAATGGTGAGATTGTTTTGCAGCACTGTAGAAGAGGATCAATTTGCGAATATCCTCACAAAGCCATTAGCTCAGAAAAGCTTTGATCATTTCAGGGAATTCCTAGGTATGGAGAAAAACCCAGCAGTTGAAATTAATGGGGAGTGTTGGAAATTAATTCCAACTACTGATATAAATCAACAGTAATTGCTGAAGTGATTGCAGAAGGACTGGATTGCAGCACATTGATGCCCTAGCAAAGGCGGTCGCCATCCTCCTATAGAATTGCAAAAGGATTGGAAAGCTCGCACAAGTAAAATGCAGAACAGATAAGAATTGGCCCCTTGATATTTTATCTAAGACGGTAGCCATCTTCACGCATAAGCAAAGTTAAGGCTCTCGCTCAAAGTCTCGCCAGCAGCGTAGAGCTTTGATTACAGGTTGAATCAGGCTTTAAAGCCTTACCTACATATCAGCAGAGTTAATGTTTTAAGACGGCACAAGTCTGCGGCATGTGAAGAGCAGCGATGCGATGAGATGAAAGTATTAATACTATCGCATTGTAAACTCACCATATTTCTTAAACAATGTGAACCAAAGAGTTTCGCCGATGTGATGTGTCGATGATCAATCACACCATCGCATCACAACTTCAAAATATGTTATTCACCGTCCATCATGAGAAGAGTTTGGGCGATGCGATGTGGTCCCACCACCATCGCATCGCAACGTCGCAATATTCATTGCCTGTCCATTGCAAACAGCTGACTGCCGATGCGATAAGGGCCCCATGCCATCGCAATCACAGGATCGCAAAAGTTCCTCCGACTATTTATTGTTCCATTGTATTGATCGTTTCTGATGTTGCGATGCGATGTGGTCCCCTCCAGCATCGCTCTTCACACATCGCAATTGTAAAGCGCAAAGGTCGTAAACCTTTTGGTCGTTGTATTGTCGATTGCCGATGGACTTCCGGACGTGATGAGAAGTTCAAAAGGATTTCATAAGATTTGAGATCCGGGTCTGTAGACTGTTTTGTTTACACGCACCGTATAAAAGGAATGAGCCCAAAGGCTTATTGTAAGAATGTAATATTATTGCATTGTTATGTTCTTGAAAGAGACAGAGAAGAGAAACAGAGAAATCGTTGTGGCCCACAGGCTGAAAACACAGCAAGTTTGTAAGCAATGTATGTGCGGTTCTAAGGACAGAGAATTTTGTGAGCACTATTGTTTTACAGTCCACTGTTTTATTTGTGTATTCCTCTCAAGGAGGAAGAATCAGTTTCATTCTGATTTTGTATTTCTTTTATTCTTTTATGAATTAAGAAAACTTGTCCGAAATTGTTTCTGTTCATTCTGCAAATTGAGTTTTAAAACTCGGTATTGTTGAGGGAATCTTCATTCTCTCTTGTTGTTTTTGAAGCAATCAGCAATTACATCGACGTCTTTGCACAAGACAACGAGTATAATAATTAGGCCAATTATTGAAAATTTATTATTTTATAAATATTGTATAAAGAGTTATCATTAATTTTGGTAGATATTAAAAATATATTAGAATTAATTGTAAATGGATAATCTTAAATTAAATATCTATTTTTAGTTAATATTCATCCAATAAAATATTTTAGTTAGTGAAGTTGTAATTTAGTGATTAGTTAATTAATTATTATTATTATTTAAATTAGTGAAGACACTGGTGTTATATGTTTGTTTTTTTGGATATTTTTGTTTTTTCATATAATTTTAAATTTTATTCTTATCAAATCAATATATGTTATTTTAATTTCGGATCTACTGAGAGTTTAAAAGGCTCAAATTTATTGGTATGTAATATTTTTTTGAAGTGAAAAGATATTTGATTCATTTGAGAACAAGGCTTAGTAAATTTAGTAAATTTAGATTTAAGATGAATCAATAAAAATTTATTATAATTGTTATATCCTCCATTTTTCCTTGATAAAAATTGGTCAAATTCATCTTGATAAATGTTGTTTTTGTGCACGTGTCATGTTTTACTTCATAAATTTTCTCCATTTCAATAATTTTTCTGCATGTAGTCGGGCAACTGATTTTGATTATTTCATATACATGTAATTAATTTTTTAAACAATTCGAGTGTGATTTCGTTATTGTTATTTGCATTTTGTTATCAAGGATATTGTTATTTGAATTTTTATTTTCCCAACAATGAAATGTGTTATTCAATATTTCAGTTTCCGTATAGTATTTCAGTTATGATAAGTTAGATTTTCTTTTTTCAGGATGGAATTTATTTACACGGAGAAATTTTTAGAACTTGCAAAATTGGAGTTTAATATATTTCACTCCATACAACAGAGGGAGTTAAAATATATCTCCAGGTGACGAGCTTTCTGTTGGATTATATTTATATATTTTTCTCATGCATATTTGGATTATATTTATATTTTTTTTCTCATGCAAATTTGGATGTGAAGATTCTAATGATTTCCTATATTTGTGAATAGATGGTGGAAAGATTGGGGTTTCTCTCAATTGACGTTTGCTCGCCATCATCACGTGGAATTCTACGCTTTGGCATCTTGCTTTGTGGTTGATCCTAAGCATTCTACATTGCGACTCATATTTGCCAAAATGTGTCATCTTTTCATGGTTCTCGACAATATCTACGACACCTTTGGAACAATGGACGACCTCCAACTTTTCACAGCGGCAGTTAAAAGGTGGTGAACTAGCTTTGCAATAATTTTTTCTTGTTTCTGTAATGCCTTTGCAGCAAAACACCGATTTGACATAAAATTGTGGTGGTTATAATTGCATGTGATCAGATGGGATCCGTCCGCTATAGAGTGGCTTCCACAATATATGAAAAGAGTGTATATGGTGCTTTACGAAACCGTACATGAAATGGCACAACAGGGAGAGAACTCCTAAGGCCGAGACACAATCAACTATGCTCGATAGGCTGTATGAACAATCAAATAAGTCTATATTTGTGAAAACAAATATTTTTCTTTGGCAAGATTGCCTTGCCCATGCATGGATTTCACTGGTCAGCTAGTTGGTGATGACATAATTTTACTTGCTTGTGTGTGTGCAGTTGGAGGCCTTTATTGATTCATTTATGAAAGAAGCAGAGTGGATCTCCAATGGTTATTTTCCAGCATTCGAGGAGTACTGCAACAACAGAAAAGTTAGTTTTGGTTACACTATAATCCAATTGCAACTCACTTTCACATTGGACATTCCCCTTCCCCACCACAACCTACACAAAATTGACTTTCCAGTGAGGTTCAGTAGACTGGCATCTGGTATCCTTAGACTGAAAAGTGACACTCGTGGTTACAAGGTACGACCTATGTAAATGGAGTAATTTTTGCGTTACATTCTCTGATTGATTTTCTTACTAGTTTTGGTTAAAATACAGTTCATGATTCTGATTCTGAAATTGGCATTGCCAATGCAGGCAGAAAAAGCCCACGGAGAAGTAGCTTTGTGTATATCAGTTTATATGAACGAGAATCCTGGATTAAGAGAGGAAGATGTTGTAAATCATATACATGGCATGGTCAATGAGTTAATCAAAGAATTAAATTGGGAGTTTCTCAAACCAGACCCCAATGTTCCCATCTCTGCCAAGAAATATGCTTTTGACATCACCAGAGCTCTCCTTCATGGCTAAAAATACCAGGATGGGTACAGCATCGCCACTAATGAAATGAAGAATTTAGTCATGATAACCGTGCTCGAGCCCTTGGCTTTGTAACCACACTTCAGATCTAAATTCATGGCCATAATATTATTTTAAATTTAATTTCTATTAATATATTTGTTTAATTTTATTTAAAAAAAGATATAAAATTTTATATTTTAAATAATATGAATTAATTAATTATAGTATCAAAATATATTAAGTATTATTTTTAATATTAACGAATAATTAAGCTAGTATCTTTTTCTCCCATTCATTGAATGTATATGTAAAAAATTCATCCTAGAAATCATCTTACACCAAAGGATCCAACTTGATATAATTGACTTAAGAAATAGAAAAATTTAAAAATAATAAAAAGAAAATAAGCTAAGATGGAGATTGTTGTAATTTCAAGGTCAGGGTTTTAGTGGGGAGTAATACTATACCACATGCATTTATATTGGGGGATATATATTGAGGAAAAAATGACATAATATATTGACCATATATTAGGGGCTGAGTTTTTATATAATGGATACCTACAATATCTAGTCAAAATAGGAGTTTTTTTTATTAGGAAGTTGTATTCGGTTTATATTGGTAGGAATTTAAATAATGTGATTTTTAAAGGTATTTTCCAATATGTAGTCAAATTAGGGGTATTGTTTAGCATGTTAGGAATGCACGTGATATGTTAGACGTTCATTGAGTGAAGCCCCTGTGGTTGTGTTGTCACTACTACAACACCCTCCCAAATTTCACCACATTCGAATTTTGGAGCCTACTTTATTTTCGTATCTAGTGTCACCTCAATCGTCAAGGGTTTTTCTATGTTTTTTTATATGTCTTAAGTGTTCTTGAATGTTCTTAAGTGTCATTGCATTGATTAGGACATCTCTATATCAATTTCATGATCATAACACCTTTGTTATTGTAAACGACACCTTGATTTCTTTCTTCCTTTGAGCGCATTCTGAAGCGTCAAATCTCCTCTCATTCAACCCTTCATCCTTTAAAAGTGCGCTCCTCTCCTTCAGCCCTGAAGCACCTTTGACCCTTTTGAGTCCACTGAAAAGGTATAAATATGAAAATATGCAAAAAACATGGTAGAATAGGATATTTCCACACTGATAGTTGCTTGTCATGAGTGATCATAGAAATAGGTATTCCAAGGACCCCATGGCAAGCATACATGAGAAATATTAGGCAAAGAGAATAAACAAAGGAAGCGTGAAAATGAACAAGAACACACCTGAAAATTGATGACATAAGCACACCAAATACTCCAACATAGCGTAGCCCCCTTATTGTTATTGTTGTACCCCTGTAACCCCAATATTGTTATTATTGTGCCCTTACATTAATATTGTTAGGTCAGCTAGGATTATATTGTGGGCCCATGGACTCTTATATATAGAAGTAGGTTTTGGTCATTTGTATCATCCAAGAATTGTTCATTTATGTAATGTATTGGAGGTTTCCCCCTCGAAGTGGCTGATTTCTAAGGCATCGATCTCTCTTTTCTTCTATTTTTGGAGCTGGTTTCATAAAATTTGGTATCAGAGCTTTGGATTCTAGGGTTTTGCTGCTCCAAACAGGTCATCGTGGAAGTTTCACTATAACCTTTTTTCTACGAAGGTTTAGAAGCTGAAATTTTTAGAGCGTGAAGCCGAAATCCTGAGGAACATCATCGCAAAATTTCAGATCTTTGTTCGCAATATTTTCAGAGATATGATTTGTGGAAGTTAGGGCATTTTTCAGGCTCCTGAATTTAACCTAAACATGTCATTACGGTATTTTCGCTATAACTGTTTTTCTATGAGGGTTTAGAAGCTGAAATTTTCATAGAGCAAAGCCGAAATCCTAAAGAAGCTCTTGTAAAAGTTTCAAATCTTGGTTTGCAATATTGTTTGAGATATGATCTATGGAAGTTAGAATTGTTTCAGGCTCCCAAATTTCATCTCAAAGAGGTGACCGTGAGAAAAACATCATAACTCTCTCTTTGAGCATCAAATTGGGATTCTGTAAAAAGTGGCCACAAGAACACGGAATGTAGTTTTTGATATATCAATTTCAGAGTCGAAAGAGGAAATAGTGACACGTGGAAAGTCGTACAAGTTTGCTCTACTGAACCAGTCCATAATTAGGTCATCATGGGAGATTGGGAATAACTTTGTCTTGAACAATATAAATTAGGTCAGACCTATGGTATTCAAAAGAAGATTCTGAGGGCTACTTCAGGGCCAAATTTCAGATATTGAAGATCCTAAATCACAGAGATAACTCAGTTTCAATATCGAGCTCCTCAAAAGCAAGAAAAAGGTGTGTATTTTCGAATTACATAAGTCTCGTTTAAAAAAAAAATAGTTTGAATTTATTCCAAGGGCATATTGAAGAACAGATATCAGTATTGGGTTCTAAAATCCCCCCTAAAAATAATTCAACACCCATTAAGCCTTCATAAGGCTCTACTATGACTCATGAAGACGAAGAAACACAACATGAAATATCATAATTACAAGAGAAAGTGCACCAAATTTCGCTATCGCAAAGAGCAACAAAAAATGAAATGGAAGTTTTGAAGAAAGGCGTGGAAACTAAGATGGATTTTTTGAAGAAAGGAGTGGAAGCTAAGATGAATGGTTTGGAAGTTAATATTGATGGCATGGAAGTGGGCATGGAAGCTAAGATGGATGGCATGGAAGCTAAGATGAATGACATGGAAGCTAAGATCGATGAAAAAGTGAAAGACAACATGGAAAAAATGAAGAATGATTTGGCAAAGTTGATATAAGAAATGTTTCCTAATGGAGAAAAGATAGTAGAGGAAACTCATGATGAGAAAAAAATAAATGTTAATCATGATTTCATAAACTCTAATGTTGGATGGAAGAACCACCATATTTCAAAGATGGATATGAGAAAGTTTGATGACAAGGATCCCGTAACATGGATACTACAGATGGAGAAATATTTTGATCTCAATAATGTGCAAAACACACAAAAGTTACGCATTGCAACTTTACATTTAGAAAAAAATACATTTGTATGGTATCGATGGCTTTTCTCCCGCAAAATTTTTTTCACTTGGTCAATTTTTATGGAGGAAATGATAGCACATTATGAGGATACAAAAAGCAACACCTTCTTTAGCCAATTGATAAATATCAAACAAAAGGGTTTAGTGGTGGAGCACAATGATGACTTCCAAAAATTAAATATAAGGGTAACTGGTATTCCAGAGGAACACAGGATTGATGTCTTCATAGGTACTTTAAAGGATAACATCCAACATGAAGTTCGCATTTGGGACCTGATTCATTGGAAAAGGCATTCAGGTTGGCAATAAAAATTGAATGTAAAATTATGGCGACAAGGAAGCCTACCAATCACATATATAAAGATGGAAGTGTTGCTACTCCTAGACTTCCACAACCTACAAGGTTTACACCACAACAATTGGAAGAAAAAAGAGCAAAAGGACTTTGCTACAGTTGTGATAGAAAATACACTAAAGGTCATAAGTATTCTGAGAAGAAATTATTTTACATAGATTGTGAAGAGGAAGAATAAAATCAACAAGAATCTTCAAAAGAAGAGGATATACACTAGGAACTAACCATAGAAGAGGAAGAAATGAGTCTGACCATATCATGTAATGAATTGGCAGGAATTACCACTCCTCAAACTCTCAAGATAGAAGGACATATCAAGAAGAAAAAGGTAATAGTTTTGATTGATTCGGGTAGTACCCATAATTTTATTCATTGTAAACTAGCCAAGGAATTGAATTGTTTCCTATACCCAACACCAGAATTTCAAGTGATGGTTGAAAATAGAGGAACTATAAATTGCTCTAGAAAATGCCATAATATCAAGCTAACCATGGGGGAATATTTATTGAATAGTGCAATGCTTTCAATCCCTATGGGAGGTGTTGATGTTGTACTAGCAGTACAATGGTTACAGTCTTTGGGGATGGTAGCTTTTATTTTTCAAGAACTTTTCTTGAAATATTTTTCAGAAGGAAAGGAAGTCGAATTACAGGGTATCGCAGGGAAGCTGGGAAAGATAATAAGCTCTGGTGTCATGAAAAATCTTCTGAAGAAAGAAAAACGAGGCGTAGTTGCACAATTATGCTCACTAGAAGTTCCAACATTTAAATAATCTATTTTTGCAGATCTCCAAAAAGTCTTGGACAATCAATCTAAGGTGTTTGGAACTTCCAAAGGACTCCCACCTATTCATGATCATGATCATGCTATTCATTTTATTCCAGGAAGTGTTCCTCCAAACATCAGGCCTTATAGATATCCTTACGTCCAAAAGAGCAAAATTGAACCTATGATTGCAGAAATGTTAGAGGCTAGTATAATTCAACCTAGTCAAAGTTCTTTCTCTGCTCCAGTAGTATTGGTGCACAAGAAGTATGGATCATGGTGCATGTGTCCAGATTATAGGGAGCTCAATAAGCTCACCATTAAAGATAAATTTCCCATTCCTGTGATTGATGAATTATTGGATGAATTACACGGAGAAATTTGTTTTACCAAGTTGGATCTTTGTTTAGGATATCATCAAATTAGAATGAAGACTGAAGATATTCCAAAGACAACATTTCAAACTCATGAGGGTCATTAAGAATTTTTGGTCATGCCTTTTGGCCTTACAATGCATCTATTACATTTCAAGGGTTGATGAATTCCATTTTCAAACCATTCCTTAGAAAAAAATTTCTAGTATTTTTTGATGATATACTAATCTATAGCAAGTCTCGGAATGATCATGTTCAACATGTTGACATGGTGCTCAAACTAGTGCAAGAGAAACAATTATATGCAAAAACATCCAAATGTTTCTTTGGAGTACAAGAGGTGGAATATCTGGGTCATATTGTATCTCACGAGGGTGTTAAGGTAGACGCTAAAAAAATTAAAGCGATTAAGGAATGGAAAGTCCCCACAACCATAAAGAAGTTGTGAGGATTTCTCAGGATAACAGAGTATTATTGCAAGTTTGTTAAGAATTATGGGAGAATAACAGCACCTCTAACAACATTATTGAATAAAGATGCATTTTGATGGACTCTTGAAGCAACTAAGGCCTTTGAACATATTAAAGAGGCAATGTGCCTAGCACTGGTCTTAGCTACGCCAAACTTCACAAAAACCTTTATTGTGGAATGTGATGCCTCGGGAAATGGAATTGGTGCTCTTTTAATGTAAGAAGGAAGACCCATTGCTTTTGAAAGTCGTCCAATCAAAGGAAAGTATTTATAGAAAGATATTTATGAGAAGGAAATGTTAACAATACTACATGCACTAAATAAATGGCGACCTTACCTAATGGGAAGACACTTCAAGGTAAAAATTGATCATGATAGTCTTAAACACTTTTTCGAACAAAGACTATCTTCAGAAGAGAAGAAAAAATGGGTCACAAAGATGTTGGGTTATGACTTTGAAATAATCTACAAAAAAGGGAAGCTAAATGTTGTTGCAGATGCACTCTCAAGAAAGAATGAAGAGGTGGAAGCATTGCTTTGCGTCATTTCTATTATCCAACTAGATTGGATAACCAAAGCAATGGATGAATGGAAGAAGGATGAAGAAGTGTGGACACTTATTCAAAATTTGCAGCAAGATCCTAGTACATTTGATACATTTAGTCCGAAAAATGATTCCTTATGGTACAAAGATCGCTTATATATTTGTAATAATTCCCAACTAAAACAAAAGATTCTTTTGGAATTGCACACTTCTCCTTTAGGAGGACACTTGGGATTTTTAAAAACTTTCCACATGGTAAAGAAAGATTTTTTTGGGATGGCCTTAAATCTGATATCCAAAAGTTTGTGGCTGAATATTTGGTTTTCCAGCAAAATAAAGTTGAGACAATTAAGACCCTGGGTCTTCTACAACCTTTATCCATTCCAAGACAACGTTGGGAGGATATTTCATTGGATTTTATCACAAGTTTACCTAAGTCCGAAGGAAAGAGTGTCATCATGGTGGTAGTTGATAGAATTACCAAGTATGAACAGTTTTGTGCATTATCTCATCCATTTAAAGCATGTATAGTTGCTACTACATTTATGGACACAATTCAAAAGCTACATGGAAACCCAAAGGTTATTGTGAGAGACAGAGATCCCATTTTTATTGGAAATTTTTGGACGGAGTTATTTTCTTGTTTGGGTACAAAATTAGCTCATAGCTCATCTTATCATCCTCAATCCGATGGTCAAACTAAGATAGTGAATAAATGTTTGGAAGGATATATTATTTGTTTTGTATCTGATAAACAAACACAATGGGTCAAGTGGTTACCTCTCGCTGAATGGTGGTATAACAATTCCTTCCATATTGCAGCAAAAATGACCCCATTTATGGCACTTTATGGATATCATCCACCGTCCATCACCTTATCTTTAAGAGAAAATTCTAAGGTTCAAGTAGTGGAAGATCACATCGAGCATCAACAAGAAGTTCTCCAACTATTAAAGGATAACTTAAATTTGGCACAAAATCGAATGAAACAACAGGCAGATCAACATCACAGTGAGAGAAGTTTTGATGTAGGAGACTGGGTATTTTTACGGCTACAGCCATACAAACAAATGTTCCTCAAGCAAGCTAAGAAGGATAATAAATTATCGCCAAAGTAATATGGTCCTTACAAGGTGTTGCGAAATATTGGTACTATGGTATACAAATTGGATTTTCCTGCTTCTTCACGAGTGCATCTAGTTTTCCATGTTTCATGCTTAAAGAAGGTTATAGGTGAAAATCTTCCAGTTCAAAAAATATTTCCAGAACTTGATGAGGAAGGAAAAATCATATTGGAACCTGAAGTGGTCACGGAAAAAATAACTCGACAACTACGAAATCGATCAATTTTAGAGTTTCTCATCAAGTGGAAGAACTTACCCATTGAGGATTCTACATGGGAGGATGAAAATTTTATATAGAAGCACCCAGATCTACTCAAGCGTTGAGGACAACACGTTTTTGATGGAGAGGGGCATGTTAGGTCCCTATATTACTAGTTTAGTCCCTTATTGTTATTAGTGTAGCCCCCTTATTGTTATTTTTGTACCCCTGTAACCCCAATATTGTTATTATTGTGCCCTTACATTGTTATTGTTAGGTCGGCTAGGATTATACTGTGGGCCCATGGACTCCTATATATAGAAGGAGGTTTTGGTCATTTGTATCAACCAAGAATTGTTCATTTATGCAATGTATTGGAGGTTTCCCCATCGAAGTGGCTAATTTCTATGGCGTTGATCTCTCTTTTCTTCTATTTTTGGAGCTGGTTTCATAACAGGCTAAGCCTATGCAAGCTTGAATGTTGTGTTGAATGTCGAAATCATGGTCATGGACCAATATTGTTCTTTTCATCAAGAATATCATTCATAAAAGACATCTCCACAATGGAATCTCAACTTGAACGCTCTGGATATGCATAGTTTTGACTAAGTACTTTTAGATGAGCATAATAAGCAGACAAAAGAAAAGTAATAATTTGATGCAGCCGAATAAACTATGGGTGTTGGACATGCAGTAAATACTTTTCGTTGTTTGTTCATGGTTGAGAAGAGAATTTATCAAGAACCACCACTGAATGAGGACTCGACTTAAAATAAAAAAAATAGATATAAGTTAATAAGTCAAGGGCCCAATCCTAAACAAGAGCAAATAAGGAAAAAATTGAAATAAAAATTGTTAAGAAAAATCACACCGCCTGTCAACCTAGATCAGAAAACTCAGCGCAGGTTTGGAGATGTTGTTGCAGAAAAGAACACTTCCGCCAACAGTAAAATAAATTATACCATTCCGGAAGTGGAAAAAAAGTTCACCCCTCCAGACACTACGATAGTGCATGGTTTCACTGGATATTAACATAGTTGAATACATGAAGAAAGCTTGCGCAAATATTTCAATATTTGAGCTTACAAGGATAACAAGCCAATGTGAACTACTTGTCTAAGGCCTTTCTCATCCTTCATCGGGTGGTAATTATTCTTCTTCTTTGAAGGTATCTCGTAAGTCTTCTGGTCTCTTGGAATCATTTGTAAGCGTTGTAACATTAGAGGCTAATACTCTTTTCCCTCCATTTTTATTAACTTTTGATATTTTCAATTACAATTTTCACAATTGTTTAGTCAATTTTGGTGCATCATGGGACCATTTTTATCGGCGGGACCCAGTTTGGAAAAACAAGATCTGAAACCTTCGAGGAGCATCTTGAGGAATCAAATGATGTTTTTTTGGGACAAAAAATTTCCACTTTCGCATTGCACCATTTCATGTTATTATACACATAGATACCTTTCCAACGATGCAAGAATCACGTCAATCGAAGTCCATATGTGAAATTTATGTCACTAAAAAATTGAACTTCCTATTTTCACGACCATAATTCGAGAGGATGCCACATCAACCCATAATATTCATGGAAAAGGCCCTATCCATGTGATTATGATGAAGAACACTCTAGAAGAGTATATAGTGTAACTTAGGTTAATAATTGAGGTAGTCAAACCTAACCATTACGATGTTATAAAGTTTTATTATAACTGAGCCACCAGGAGGAAAAAGGATTCCTTTCTTTCTAGAACATTTATTCCATTCTGAGTAAAAATAACCAAGAGGGATAGGAGTTGGAGCACACAGAGAGGATTTTTACACTATAGTATCCTATGGCCCACATTTCATACTTCTTTGTACTCACATTCATATTTCCATTCAGACAAAGAGAGCGGAGCGACCTCACCTTCTTGCTGGGTTTTACTCCCGAAAGGGTTTCCTAGAGCATATCTTGTGTGAAATGTGTGTGTGATATTTTATTTTTTCGTTCTCTATTTTCTGTATAACTTTAATTCACATGCATGCATTATTAATAGTAACCTATTGTAACAGTGTAGAATTTCATATTTTAAATGTAAATTTTATCATATTTGTTATGACGAATTTTCCAATGGATTATCCATGGTATTTTATAAATAGGTATAAATAGGTATTCCATGATAGTTTCTCGGCATGAGTAATTATATAAATAGGTATTCCAAGGACCCCATGGCAAGCATACATGAGGAATATTAGGCAAAGAGAACAAACAAAGGAAGCATGAAAATAACCAAGGACACACCTGAAACTTGATGACATAAGCACCCCAAATACTCCAAGATTGAAGACCCTTTGGAGGGTGAAATCACTATGATCAAAAGATGAACAAAGAGTACATACAGTGGAAACTATGTCACCACTAGAGAAATTCCATGTCATCGGGAAATGCCAGTCCCAACCATCGAAGACAGTGACATGTTTAGTTTCATCATATGATGATGTGGAGCTCATGATGTATTATTATAATCATTGTAAAGGAAAAATAAGTGGAAGCCCAAGGGTCATGTATGAACTAAAGGGTTATGGAAATCTAAAAGGCATGTAATATCAAAAGTAATATGTCATTCCAAAATTCATTTGGAATTCCAAAGGTTGTATAAGTACAATGGTCATTAAAAGTTAGAAATTCAAGTGTCATGAGGATGTAAAAGGTCATTCCTCAAGTTATAAATAAATCCTAATTGCTTTTCGAAGGCACATAGGTGATTCTCTCTCTTGCTGATAGCTAAATCCAAGGAAAATCCTTAAGTAGACAACAACTGGGACATATTCCAGATGGGTCTCCTATACCAAATGGTTTGAGGTCTAATTGGGACCACATATCGGGGAGACTCCTTTGAATGCTGGTAGGTCCAACATTGTTGAAATTTCTTGTGCTAGAAGGAAGGAAGAAATATTTTTATGGATGATAACTCCACCCACACGCATCATATTTCTTCTAGACAAGGAAACGACATTCCTAACACCTCTCTGACTAATATTCCTGAAGTAGGAAGATCTTCTCAGCCCGACTCGGAACCAAATTGTGAAGTTACCAATGAGAACATCCAAGAAATTCAACCAATAACCCATTGCTTTATGAAGGATATTGGATTAATTCCTGAACACACAATATTCCTTATTTTTCGAAGAGGAAATAAAAAACTCCTATCGGGATAGTGGTTTCTACGGTGGAAGATATGATTTTTTCCACTCTTGAAGAGTTAACATAATCCACAAGCAATACAGAACATCCAGAGCATATTCCGCCTAACAACGAAGGGGAAGAGGAAAACATTATGATATCAGATGAAATTTTATGTGGGTTAGGTGGTCACGAAGAAGATTCCTCATATTCTAAATAGGAGGAGGAGCACACAAACTAGAAAATGGCAAACCAGGATCTATATTGGATGTCTCGAGGCCCACTCCCTCTTCCGGGTATTTTACATAAGATGTGCCAAGACGCCTGGAAAATCTACTAATGAAATATGACCCAGAAAAGGTGATCAAATCAGAAGACCATTTGAATAACTTCTACCTACACATGCAAACGCTTGAGGTATGCTATGAAGATGTTGCATGTATCCTCTTTCCTTGTACCTTAAATGGTAGAGCAGTTATTTAGTACCATATTATTCTTGCAAATTCAATTTATAATTTGAGGGGGCTTAAAAAAAAATTTCTTGAAATATTCGCCAATGACAAAACCCCAACCATGTTATTAAAGGAGTCAGGGAATATAAATATGGAGAACAAATAAAAGGTTAAATATTTTAATAATAGGTTCATTCAGATATTGAAAAAATTTCCCACCGATACGAGGCTTCGTGACTCCATCATAATTGATTATGACACTTCTTCCTTGACAACAAGAATTACACAGTTGCAAAAGAGAACCACGAAAGAAAATTTGGCACACAATTTTGAAGAAGCCATTACTCTTGAAAAGGACTTGCATGAAATTGGAGTCATTTTCGATGATGAATAATCCAAAGACTCCAAAGGGACTTGATAAATATCTTAGGTCTCTTCAAGGAAGGCCAAAGATAAAGATTCTACTGATCTTGAAATCTTGACCTAGACTATCAAGAATTTGTCCAATGACTTGGAAGAATTAAAAAAAAGGAAAAACAAGACCACTGTCAGCAACAATCCCCATAAGTTTAACTTCCTGAGAAGGAATAATAGTAACAACAACAATAGCAATCAATCGGCTAATTCTACGCAAGCTCGATGTTGCGTTAAATGTCGAAAGCATGGGCATGGACCAATATTGTTCTTTTCATCAAGAATATCATTCATAAAAGACATTCCCACAATGGAATCTCAACTTGAATGCTCTGGATATGCATATTTTTGACTGAGTACTTTTAGTTGAGCATAATAAGCAGACGAAAGAAAAGTAATAGTTTGATGCAGCCAAACAGACAGTGGGTGTTGGACATGCAATAAATACTTTTAGTTGTGTGTTCATGGTTGAGAAGAAAATTTATCAAGAACCACCACTCAATGAGGCCTCGACTTAAAATAAAAACAACATATATAAGTTAATAAGTCAAGCGCCCAATCCTAAATAAGAGCTGATAAGGAAAAAATTGAAATAACACTTGATAAGAAAAATCACACCACCCATCAACTCGGATGAGAAAGCTCAGCACAGGTCTGGACATGTTCTCGCAGCAAAGAACACTTCCGCCAACAGTAAAATAAATTCTACCATTCTGTAAGTGGAAAACAAGGTCAGCCCTCCAGACACTATGATAATGCATGGTTGCATTGGATATTAACATAGTGGAATACATGAAGAAAGCTTGTGCAAATATTTCAATATTTGAGCTTACAAGGATAACAAGCGAACGTGAACTACTTGTCTAAGGCCTTTCTCAACCTTCATCAAGTGGTAATTATTCTTCTTCTTTGAAGGTCTCTCGTAAGTCTTTTGGTCTCTTGGAATCAGTTGTAAGCGTTGTAACATTAGAGGCTAATACTATTTTCCCTCCATTTTTATTGACTTTTGATATTTTCAATTACAATTTTCACAATTGTTTAGTCAATTTTGGTGCATCATGGGACCATTTTTATCAGCGGGACCCAGTTTGGAAAAACAATATCTAAAACCTTCAAGGAGCATTTTAAGGAATCAAATGATGTTTTTTTTGGGACAACAAATTTCCACTTTCACATTGCACCATTTCATGTTATTATACACATAGATACCTTTCCAACGATGCAAGAATCATGTCAATCGAAGTCCATATGTGAAATTTATGTCACTAAAAATTTGAACTTCCTATTTTCACCACCATAGTTCGAGAGGATGCCACATTAACCCATAATATTCATGGAAAAGGGCCTATCCATGTGATTATGATGAAGAACACTCTAGAAGAGTATATATTGTAACTTAGGTTAATAATTGAGGTAGTCAAACCTAACCATTATGATGTTATCAAGTTGTGTTATAACTAAGCTACTAGGAGGAAAAAGGATTCCATTCTTTCTAGAACATTTGTTCCATTTTGAGTAAAAATAACCAAGAGGGATAGGAGTTGAAGAACACAGGGAGGATTTTTGCACTGTAGTATCCTATCTCCCACATGTCATACTTCTGTGTACTCACATTCATATTTCCATTCAGAGAAAGAGAGTGGAGCGACCTCACCTTCTTGTTGGGTTTTACTCCCGAAAGGGTTTCCTAGAGCATATCTTGTGTGAAATGTGTGTGTGATATTTTATTTTGTCGTTATCTATTTTCTGTATAGTTTTAATTCACATGCATGCACTATTAATAGTAACCTCCGAATCTAAAAATCTAATAAAAATGTAACAGTGTACAATTTCATATTTTAAATGTAAATTTTATCATATTTTTTGTGACGAATTGTCCAATGGAATATCCATGGTATTTTATAGATCACAATGATATATTTTACATCCTTTTTTTCCATATATTGCAATATCCCTTTTGGCTTCTACTTCTAGGAGTTTATTGAAAGTGAAGGCATAATTGTGCTAAGGTGAAAGTGGTGCATTTCCGATGTGTTCTTAACTCCATAATGCTATGGTTGGGACATTCATAAGGGTGCTAATTTTGGTGGTAAAAATTACAATGAAAATGTTAGTTATGAGCCAAAAAAATTTCTTGAGGTCTATTCAAGGTTAGAAAGGACAACAAAATATTATTTTATATTTTCCATTCATTTTTAATTTTTACATATATTATAATCTTAAACTATGTAGTGATTTTTATTTTGTCATATAGTTGTATTTCCTTTTCTATCTAAAAACAAACTATATGGTGCACAAGTATAGATTAATATTTACACAAGTCAATCAGGTTTATCTTGGGTCATTGAAAGGAATTTTTTATCCTCCCCACCCAGGTTCAATTCCCAAAGTGACACATTGAGTTCATGACTTTTAGCCGTGTTTGGTGTATGGGATTGAGCCCAATGGATATCTTACTATTAATTATGGGCTAGAGTGTGGGGTGATTTGTTAGATGGAAAAGAAAAATATATTGAAATTTACAGTCTAATAAGAATTTTTTATTATATTAATTCCTCACACTCAAACCAAATTATAATTATTAAAGGTTTCACTAATTTTATTAATATAAAAAATATGAATATAACATTACAAAAACAATGACACACAAGCACTAACTAATTTTTTTCTATGTGTTCCATGGATTCCAGAGATCGGTGACTATTTCTTCTAGGGAATATTTGTAATAGGAAGATCCATCCTACGTGATTTCTTCCTACTATCTCAACCATGGATTCTAACCCCAAGAGTGTTGGGAGAATTGAATGTATCACCTCTCAATAGAAAAGGTTATTTAACAACGAGACTTGAGCAATTGAGCTAACCCTCGGGGCTACACAAAAATTGTAATAATATTTATAAAGAAAAGAAATTCTTCAAACAACACACTATAATAAAATTAATATAAACATCCCTTCGACACAATAGAGGCACATGAAATATCATGAGTACTTAGAATCAATACCCATAACTCCATTGTAAATCATAAATGGAAATAATCATCTCCAAACAAACCCCATTTGGAATCCACAAAAGTATACTTCCATGAATTAGTTTGGACCAAGTATTAAAGTGGGCGTTTGATACAGTAGTTTGACCAACGATTTATCTGCGTTGATGGATCAACCTCCCAATTCAACACACATAGGCTACAAATCGTTTCATATCTCTGGCTCTACTAAAAACTATCACCTTTAGCTACTCGGTGTATATTCGATGGTGAACTACATTGCAGGTATGAGGAAATTGTTGATCTCTCATCTTGATTTTTACATCCTTCACGAGGGATATCATCCACCTTTCTTGACGTAATGGCCTACTCTACATTGCACATGGATTGTGTTTCATTCTCAACTCAATCCTCTATTATCTATGCCCTTAATCTCATCCTGAGTGCACAAGAAACACTATGTCTTCTTGGTCGATGGTGGACCCCCATGACCCTTCCTTTCTTGACAGTTCAGTTGTTAGTCAATGCAGGTGACAAACCCTGTGATGAGGTGGTTGGTCACCTCGTTGCTACCAGCGACCTAAAAAATTGATTTTTCCTCCTCCAACAAATAGGATGTTGCTACAACAATGCCCAGTCATGGCCGTGCGCTCCCTATTCCTGTCCTTATGTGTAATTCACGTGGTATGCCTCCCAAACAGATTCGCTGGTGGGCAACGTTCAATGCAACGCTCTTGTTTCCTTTGCCAATATCATACACTCAATTTTATCAAAACTTGCGGAGAAATTTCCAGACCCAAACCCTCAATCTGAAATATAAAAATGCATGAAACCTCTCTCAAATTAAAACAAAATAAACTAGACCAGTTAGGGTGATTAGAGCGACCATCGAAGTTGGGTTTTCCTACTAGGGTGAGTTCATATCCCACCAAAGAAAGGGTGAGGATATCACCTAAAAATCCTCAATTGAAAACTTGCCTGAGCTCTCAAAATATCAATGAAGAAAGTAAAACAAAATTTCATGACTTGCTCTTGATCCTCCTCCTTATTTTAAATTTGGGATGCTCAGAAGAAATTATGGGAAATTACTTGGTGCCAAAACCAAAACCATGGAATTTATGATGCTTATTTATTTAATATTATTATTATTTGGTCAAACTGGGTCAATTGGTTGTGGATATTATAGTTCTCCCTGTCCATAATTTCTTGCCCACAATAAATTTCAACGTTGGATTCTGCAATATGTGGTCTCCTTCCCATGTGGCGTCTTCAACAGGAAAATATTTTCATCTTACAAATATTCACGAATGGTCTTTCTCTGAAGCTTCCTTTCGCGAACCTACAACACCTCCTCTGGAACCAGTTGAAGATGAAACTCCTTATATAACGAGGGTAAATCATGTGACAATTTGAGGTTCTCTCCTAATGCCTTATTTAAAAAAGAAAAATAAAATACGTTGTGAATTTTTATCTCTACTGGAAGCTCCAATTTATATGCCACTTCTCCTATTTTTTGGATAACTCGATAGGGCCTGTAGAATCATGAATTTAACTTTTCTTCTCCTTTTTGCTTGAAGGTAGAGTTTATGTATGATTATAGCCGAAGGTAAACTACATCTCCTACTTCAAAACTACTCTCTAGATTTTTTCGATCTACATATAACTTCTCTTGATTCTAAGTTATTTGTAGGTTATGCTTGAGGTCCCAGAGAATATCCTGACATCTCTGGATCCAATCCTTTTGTAATGGCTCCCTACTATCTCCGAATGTTATGTCTGCGAAAGATATTGCCTCATATCCATATAAGGATTAGAAAGGTGACATACCTATTTACATGTGACAAGTGTTTTTATAGAAATATTCTCCTAAATAAAACCACTTGGTCCATGCTCTTTGTTGCCTGTTACATAGTCTCGTCAGTAACCTTCCACCAATTTAGTCATTGCTTCGTTCTATCCATCTATCTGTAGGTGATAAGTTGTACTAGGACTGAGTTTTGTTCCTGCTAAGATGAATAACTCCTGCCAGAATGCTCCCATGAACTTGCTATCATGGTCACTGACAATTTTTTTGGGTAAACCATGCAGACAGAATAATCCTTGGAAAAGTATTTATGTTATCTGATATACATAACTTCTGGAGTAAATCACAAAGAAATGGGAATATTTGGTTAGACTAGTACATTTGGCAGAAATTCCTACACTTGGTTTCGACACTTTTGACCAAATGTCAGAAATTTCCCCAAATTTTTTCAACTTTTTCAAATCACGCCCGAAACTGTCGTTATATTGACGTTTAGAGACAAGTGTCGTAATACCGACACTTAGAGGCAAGTGTCAGTCTTGTGACATTTGCAAAATAGCGTCATAATTGCGACGAATTTCTGAAGTATGTCGTTATTGTGACGTTACATAGACAAGGTGTCGCTATTGTGACGTTTAAAGGAAGGTGTCGCTATTGCGACATTTAGAAGAATGCGTCGCTATTGCGACGGTTGGTGGCAAAGTGTCGCTCTTGCGATGGTTGGTGGAAAAGTGTCGCTCTTGCGACGGTTAGGTGATGTCTCTCTCTTGCGACGGTTGGTGGCAAAGTGTCGCTCTTGCAACGGTTGGTGGCAATGTGTCACTCTTGCGACGGTTGGTGGCAGTGTGTCTCTCTTGCGATGGTTGGTGGCAAGGCTATCCTGTGGGATAATCCCACATTCACCAGGCGTATAAGCGATATTGGTGTTTTTATATGAGTTGAGGTTTTACATGTTTCGATTACGAGCCCAAGGCTATGCACACTCATACAATCAATTTGGACTCAGCGCATGCGGTTAGCCCCTCCCCTCATGACTTGGTTTTGGTTGTGGTTTAGCTTGTGGTTCTTCACCTCGGTCCTGTGGTGATTAGTGTAGGTGCTGAGCCAGGCGCTCGACGAAGTAAAAAGCCCACAATTTTATTAAAAATATAAAAAATTTGTAAAAAGTCCACAATTTTATTAAAAATATAAACAATTTGTAAAAAGCCCACAATTTTATTAAAAATATAAAAAATTTTATATTAAATATAAAATTGATATACACTTTTTTATTGGGAGTAAAAAGCCCACAATTTTATTAAAAATATAAACAATTTGTAAAAAGCCCACAATTTTGTAAAAAGCCCACAATTTGTAAAAATCCCACTTTTATTTTCTTTTTGCTTATTGAGCTCCCATTGAGTTCAACACGTCTTGGGTTTTCTACACCATTGAGAGAGATAATTGCTAAATATAATTATTATTTTCTTTATAAGATAATTTGCATCAATGGAAGAAAACATTACAGGTGGAAAAAAAAAATCAAAAGGGTGGAAGGGGTGATGGTAGAGTTTATTTCCCTTGCAAAAAATGTTGTATGAGAAATAATGTTAGAGTTTTAATAGAAATAGCAACAATGAATTGTAGGAAATATGAGCACATTTATGGTGGATCGAATGACTATCGTCCCGTGGTAATTAACTATCTATATTCATTTTGATTATATCGTAAAATTTTATATTATTTTAATATTTTTTATATGAGCACTAATGTTTAATGATTAATGTTTGTAATTTTCATAAAGGCATAGTTTCCCCCCAACTTTTTGCAGATGATCAACCAGCTTCCACAACTAAATAGTAGTAGATTGGATGATGTTGCACCAGTACAAGATAATATTGCAGCAAATATTAGTATTGGAAATGATGTTGTACAAGGTGAAGAACATGAAGCGAATGATGAAGGTGGTTTTAATGATCCCATGGAGGTAGATCATGATGACAATAATGAGACAGTTCACATTAATTATGGGACAAATCAAATGCTCCAAGACTTGTATGGCGAGTCAGATGATGATGGTGGAGATAGTGACGGTATTTATGATGTACCTCTGATTAAAAGGTCAAGTGAACGACTTTTTGAACACTCAAATGCAACTCTTCTCTTTGCTACATTGTTGCTGGTGAACTTAAAGGTTATGAATAATTTGTCGAACAGATGTATGACACAACTCCTAAGGTATGCAATATGTATATATGATCACATATATGTAAATGTTGATTATTTTCCCTTTTTTTAGTTGTAATAAATGTGTAAAATAATAATTCAATACTTTTATATATATATATATATATATATATATATATATGATTAATAATATTTACATTAACTAGTTTTTGTTTATGTTGTAGATTGTTCGGTGAATATTTGTTACCATCACCAAATACTTTACCTCGAACATATCGAGATCTACATGCTATTATGAAACACTTTGGAATGGAATATAACACTATAGATGCATGTCCTAAATATCATATTATATATTACGGAGAACATGCGTCGAAAACATAATGTCCGAAATGTGGAACCAGTAGATATCGAACAGATCAACTAACCAAAAAGGTGCCTCAAAAGGTTCTTCATTATATTCCCATAATTCCACATTTGTAGTGAATGTTCAGGTGTAAGAGAATAGCACAGTTTATGGATTACCATTCAAAGAATAGAAGTGGATATGGTTTTCTTCGAATGCATGCAGATGGTTCTGCATTTAGAAAAATCGAGGAAAAATATGTAGATTTTAAAAATGAACCTTGTAATGTCAGGCTTTCCTTGGCAACTGATGGTGTTAATCCATTCGGAGAGCTTAGATCTACTTACTCAGTGTGGCCTATTTTCGTTATCAACAATAACATTCCTCCTTGGATGTCAATAAAGAGGGAGCACATAATGTTGACTATGATTATTCCAGGTATTTGATACATTTTTTTTTTGAATGTAACATTTTCATTTCTCTCGTTGTTTGCATAAATATATATTTTATTTATTTACTTACTTATATATACATATATCATGGTAATAATTATTATGTACCGTAATTTTGAACAATTAGGTAAGTACTAGGTCAAATATATGAATGTATATATTGAGCCTCTTATCGATGAGCTAATATAGGTATGGCATGGCATCACTATGTATGACATCACTAAACCAATCAAGCAGAAGAGATTTCAATGTCGTGGAATGGTTGTATGGGCAATTCATGATGCCCCAGGACTAACACATGTTTGTGGTATGTAATATTTCGTTGCACTTTAATATAATACATAATTATCTAAATTAGATATACCATATTGCATGTTTTAAAAATGATCTCATAGTATAATTGTTATTGATCCATCTATTGCAAGTCTTCAAACAAAGGGTAGATTTGCATGTCTAGTTTGTGGCCCTAAGATGAAGTATCGTCATTCTCCAGACTTAAGAAAGATGGTGTTTGATGAGTTTAGGCACTTCCTCTCTAGGAACCATAAGTATCGTACTACTGAAAAACATCTTTTCAATGATAAAGAAGAAACTGGATTAAAACCACAAAGAATGACACCTCAGTTGTGGAAGTTGGAATATAACAGAATTAATAATCGTCAAGCAGCTAGTACGTAATTTGTGTATATATATTAATTGTTTATGTAATGTTTGGAATTTTTTTTTAACTAATGAATTTATTTTATTGTATTTTATAATTATTGTTCTGATTTATTTTATTCTTTGATATCAAGGTCATCGTTGCGGTGAAGGTACTAATATTGTACTTCCACCTGGAATGAAATGTTATCCTTCTCAATTCGCGAGGTTGCCCTACTATGAGGACCTAAAAATAGCTCATTTCTTTGATACAATGCATGTTGGGAAGAATGTGACAGAAACGTTATGGCGAACCATAGCTGGTGCACATGATAGAGATAAAATTGACAAAATTTGTGCTAACATTGAGAAATCTAATCATGCAATGAAAAGTGTGTTCGACAGATCAAATAACAATGGAAGTCGAAATTATAATAATATTCCATGGTTATTAACAGAATAACAAAGCAATGATGTAAAAGATGTTGTTAGAAGAATTAAATTTCCAACAGGTTTTTCTTCAAACATAAATAATATCTTAACGAAGAAAGGTGACTTCAGTGGGGTGAAAACACATGATTGGCATACCTTTGTTAAGGTAACTTTTTTAGTATACGTTTTTGTATGTTATTGCTTGAATACATATTTTAATTTTTCCTTTTTTCTATTTAATTTGGAAACCAATAACGATTCAATTTTTATTGTTATAGAATGTTCTACCTGTATCTCTCCCAAACGACTTCGACAACAATGTCAAACAAGTTATATATGGTCTTAGTAAATACATGAGGTAAGTAGTTTTGATTTATACGCAAAATCTAATTGCTACAATTTCTTTTCATACTTAATGAAATGATGTATTAATTTACTTGTAATGACATATATATTATGTTTCATTGAAATAACCTTGCGTAATGATTTGCAGATGGTTTTCATTGAAAGAAATCCATCAAGATGAAATATAGTATTGGAAGAGAGAAATTCCTCGGCTAATGTGTGAAATGAAAAAGTATCTACCTCCAAAATTTTTCAAAGCACAAGAAAAATACTTGATACACCAAGTTGAGGAGATTGAAATGTGTGGACCAGTACACACAAGGTCAATGTGGATGGTCGAGAGGCACCTGAAATCCTTGAAGGCTTTGGTTAGACAAAGAGCACGACCTGAGGGTTCTATGGTGGAGGGATATGTGGTATATGAATCCATGGTGTATATTAGCCATTATCTTCCTATATTAGCTGCACTAGCTATGAAGGTGGTGGATTGCATTTGGGATGTGAGCTCCGTCAAAAAATTTGAAGTGGAGCACTTGTTGGGAAAAGGTAGAATGAAGAAAGTGAGAGGTAAAAGATTTATTATGTATAATACATATAATGTTTCATTTTTTTTACATCATGTATATGATCATTATATTCATTTAGGTATTATTCTTTCATATTTTATTAATTAATATATTTTACCATGGTTATAAGTAATATTTATTAATATTGTCGAATTATTGTTTTTTTTATTCAGGTGCTCAAGATTATGAGGCACTACTTTTATACATTGCAAACAATCTTGAGTGGATGACTGAATGGATTGAAACATGTAAAGCATGTAACGACGATAGGTTATCATGGAAACTACTGTCTGAATTGATTAGAGAAGCGTATCATAGTGGAGATGGAAACATTACAGACAGGGAAATCAATTTAGCATATGGTTTGAAAGATAGAAAGGTAAAAAATTAATTCACCTATTTATGAGAACTTGTTCTAAACAAATGCTCCATACCAATATTATGCATGTGGGCACAACATTCAACCTTATTTAAAATAAAAACACCCCCGAGGGCATCAGCAACCATCACCATCAACCAACAGTAGGTCACTACCAAAAGTGGCATAAACAAAACCACTATCTATTACATTATCTTAACTAGTAAAATGTCACAAGCATGGGACAAGCCCGCCTCGTAGAAATATTTTATTCATTCTATCTCTTGCAGGTTTCCTACAAAGCATGGTGTCCTTTTATTTAAGACAAGGGTCTCCCAACTCAATTATAAAGAAAGTCACTCTCTCTCTTTCTCTCCAAAGGATCACACAGAAAAACTAAAACATAATGTATTTCAACTATATAGTTCTTCCTAGTCCTCTTACATTAGGGGGAAATTGTTAACACTGGAAAATAGTTAAGGGAAAATACATTAAAAATTTCAAGAAAAAGTTACAGATAAAGATTTTCAGAGAAGGAATACATTAGGAAAATCCAAAAATTTAATTCTTCCTAAGGTTCAACCAGAAATTTATGGACAGTGCACAAGAAACAAATACTTTTCACACATAGTGTGCCTATTCCTCCAATAACCATGCATAATGTAGGCATTCCTTCGATAGTCACACACCTGGGAAGGAGAGCACATTGCAGCATCCAACATTGAAATTTCTTGAGGGCAAGCAATTCTAGGCAAGGAGAACTATAATATCCCCAACAAATTGACCTAGTTGGACCAAATAATAACAATAATAAATAAATATGCAACATAAAGTCCATGGTTTTTGTTTTGGACCCAGGTAATTTACCATAGTTTCTTTCAAGCATCCCATATTTAAAATAAGGAGGAACAATAGCAAGGCACGATTTTTTTTCTTTATTGATTGATACTTTGATAGCTCGGAAAATTTTCTAATTGAGGGTTTTTAGGTGATATCCTCACCCTTTATTTGTAGAAATTATATAACTAATGTGTTATACATCCAATATTATCATGATCGGACACTATTTTAACTTCATGCACAATACAGAATCTATTCCACCATTGATCATCACATGCAGAAATTAAACCAATTGCATGCACACATTGAAACCATAAAAATTCACACACATTAACACAGTGTTTTAACAGGAAAGCCTGAAGCTAAAAACCCCAAATATCTGTATACAATATATGTCATAGAGATCATGTAACAATCCTCATACAAAGATGATCATATCAAGCTCTCAGTACAATACAATCGCTACACACTAATCAGGTGCTAATCTAGAAAATCCATGCACCGATCTCTGCCACCTGCTAGCCTGCCTCTACTGCACAATCGCTGCTGAAGAATGGCTTTGAATGAACTCAAATTTCCCCAGCCTTGCTCACGCAATCCTCATTGGAATCTCCACTGAATTTTGGATGCAATCAAGGCATCACTATAGTCACAACTGATATTCATCTTGCCCTTTCACCTATCTCTCCACTGGTCTCCACTAAAACTGTCCATGCATTGTAGTTAACTGATGTATTTTTCAGTTGATTAATGAGTTAATATTTAGTGAATTAATTAATAATTAATTCACACCACTCTCACTAGTGTATCAATCAGTTAGACTATATACAACTAGCTCAACTGTGTCTAACTGAGTTAAACTGAACACAACTCCACCAACTACTTCTACAACTCCACCAAACTCTGTCACATGAGTTCTAACTGAATTCCTCCATGAAATAGCTTCAATAAACCCTTAGGAATAGCATAATTCCTTCTGTCATCTCCTGTGCCACATCTGTGCACTTAACTAAAGTGCTCCAAGAGAATAAGATAATGTTTAGAGTCCAAATATTATTAAGAGCTAATAATATTCGACATATCTATTTTTAGACTGGCAATGTACAAATAGATTCCCCCCAATATGTCTAAAAATAGATGTCTATCTATTTTTCCAACTTGACCAACCATCCAAAAATATCATTCTGCAACTCATAGAATATGATAGACATGTCTAAAAATAGACATAGTCTAAAAATAGACTTTGCACCAAAAATAGCCTGCGAGCCCACTTAGTGAAGGAAAATATTTTCACTAAGCTCATCATCTTGTTGCAATCTCAACACTCCCTCTTAGCAAGATAGGGATTATCTGCCACCCTGATCCTGTCTCTATGGTATTCGAATTTGCTCCTGGTGAGCGCCTTCATCAAAATATCAGCATCCTGATCCTCCATAGAAATGTAAGATAGTAACATGATCTTCCGCTGCACACAATCTCTGATATGATGGTACCAGATGTCAATATGTTTAGATCTATCATGAAATACTAGATTAACCGAGAGTTTAATGCAACTCTGATTATCACAATATATCACAGTAGGATCTAACTGTGAACCGAACAACCCGACCAGGATCTTCCTCATCCATATAGCCTCACATACAACCAAACTTGCTACCATGTACTCGACCTCTGCTGAACTCAGTGCCATGGATCTTTGTTTCCTGTTGTACCAAGAAACTGCTGTAGACCCGATACTGAAAATCCCTCCAGATGTGCTCTTTTTTTCCATTGGGCTACTTGCCCAATCTGCATCTGTGAAGCCATGCAGCTTCACCTCATCCAACTGTTTGTACCATAATCCATATCCCGATGTGCCTCTGAGATATCTCAATACATGCTTCCCTACCTTCCAAAAGAGCTTGGTAGGCTTAACCATAGCTTATGAAAGTTTGTTAACAGCACAGCATATGCTCGGTCGTGTATTGACTAGATACATGAGCGAACCAACCAATTGTTGGTAAGCAGTGGCATCCACTACCTCTGCCGATGTAGCATCCTCTTTCCTCCAACCACTAGGAAGAGGAGTGTCGATAGGCTTGCAGCCTTGCATGTTGAACTTCTCCAGTATCTCCCGGGCATACTTGCCTTGAGACACAAACAATCCATCCTTCCGCTGCAAAATTTCCAATCCCAGGAAATAATGAAGGAGGCCCAAGTCCTTCATCTCAAACTCCTTTGAAAGATCAACCTTGCATGAGAGTATCAACTGTTCATCACCTGCCAGTATCAAATCATCTACATAAAGTACAATGATCAGCAACTTACCCTCCACCACAATCTGGTATAGGTTCAGATCCACCTCATTCTTGGTGAATCCAAGAACGGTGAAATAACTGTCTATGCGTGTGTACCAAGCACGAGGTGCTTGTTTCAACCCATATAGCGCTCTTTTGAGCCTGCACACATGCGACTCACTGCTGATGATTTTGAAACCTTCAGGCTACTCTATGTACACATCCTCCTCAATGACTCTGTTGAGGAATGCAGTCTTCACATCCATATGATGAATGTACCAACCCATTTGCATTGAGAGAGCTAGGATGCTCCATATGGAAGAATACCTTGCGACAGGTGCAAAGGTTTCTTCATAGTCGATCCCCTCGATCTGTGAGAAGCCTCGGGCAACAAATTTTTCCTTGTACTTCTCGACGCTCCCGTCGACATCTTGTTTCACTTTGTAGATCCATCTCGAACCTACCATTGATTTCCCTTCCGGCCTTGGGACAATCTCCCATGCACTGTTTCTGACAATCGAATCATACTCTTCCACCATGGCATCTACCCATGCAGGGTCCTCCACAACTTCCTCGAAAAAGGATGGCTCTGTCACGATACACTTGCTCATCAGAGCCATGTATCTAGTAAATCGGTCAGGTGATTGTCTCTGTCTGTGCTATGATGTAGGGGCTCCTACATTCTGCGCTGCATCAAGATTCAGTCACTCAGCTTCTGTAGTGCGCTTCTGCCCTTTGATTTTTGGCGCTGCATGAGTGGTTTCTTCAACTCCATGAACCTCCTCTTGTGGCTGATCCACATCCTGAGGCTCATCCTTAGGAAATAATTTATCCTCATCTGCATGCAAGTGTAGCTCCCTCTCAAGCGACAACTTCATGGCTTTCTCCTCATGGAATTTGATATCCCGTTGCACAACAGTCTTCCGACTATCTGGCAAATACACACGATAATTATGGGGTGTTTCTGTGTACCCCACAAATATCCTAACCTCTGTGGTCAGCTCCAGCTTCTTCCTAGCATCCTTCGTCACATGAATGTAAACATGTGAGCCAAAAATATTAAAATGAAAAATATTAGGCTTCTTACAATAAAACGCCTCTTCGGGTTTACTCATGCCAAGTACTCTATGAGAACAACGGTTTTGCACATAAATCACAGTGTTTCATGCCTTAACCCACAAGTGTATGGGAAGGCCCTGATCATGCAACATCGCTCGTGCAACACCCACGATCGTTCTATTATTTTTCTCCATGACCCCATTTTGTTGTGGGTTATGAGGTGCTATGAGCTCTCTTCGAATTCCTTCTGCACTGCAAAAGTCTTTGAATTTACCAGAGATGAATTCACCACCATTATCGCTCCTAAGAGCCTTCACCTGCTTCCTCGACTCTTTCTCCACCAGTACCTTGAACTCACAGAACTTTGAGAATGTCTCGCTCTTCTTCTGCATGAAGAAGATGCAACACTTACGAGAAAATTCATCAACAAATATCACATAATACTTGTGCTTTGCTGTCGAAGCTACTGAGAAAGGTCCACACACGTCTGTGTGAATTCTCTCAAGGATCATCGTGGCACGACTATCCTTCTCATGAAAGGTGGCTTTCACAAATTTTTCCAAAGTACATCCCTTGCACTGATCTGACTGCGCAAGTGTACCCTTGGGAAGCCCAGTAGAAATCTGCTGCAAAATTTTCAAAGTGCCATGGTGAAGATGGCCCAATCTCCTGTGCCAAAATTCGCCCTCATCCCGGCTCACCACTCCTTCTGCTTTGCCTGCCATTGCTGCACAGCCATCTACCTGCAATTGATAAAGGTTCTTAACTCGAACCCCTATCCTCCGGGTTTCACCAGTTTCCTTACTGCGCAGGAAAGCCTTTCCCTTGCTAAAAACAACATCATATCCCTTGTATTCCAACATCGCCATAGAGATTAGATTCTTCTTCAATCCTGGAACATGCATGACATCCTTCAATATGAAAGGTTTTCTAGACTCCCTCTCAAAGAAAATGTTCCTGATACCAGTCGCACTATATCTACCATCATCACCCATCTCGATGTGCACTCCAAGATCCTTCTCATCCATATCAGTAAACAAATATTTGTCTCCATTCATATGGAAAGACGCACCACTGTCAAGAAACCACACTGATCACATCACACTTGAGAGAAAGCATGCGATCGGTGAAAAATATAGCTCAAACTGCGAGGCTAAGGCCTCTCCAACTGGAGATCTAGCAGCCTGCTTATTTTTCTTCTTCTATGGAAAATTAGTGGCGTAATGTCCGTGTTGGTGACAGTGAAAGCACTTCACCTTGGACATGTCCTGCTTCTTGCCTTTCGCACCCGATTGAGAAGGATGTCCTGCTTCTTGCCTTTCGCACTGGATTGAGAAGGATTTTTCTTTCCCTTCCCTTTCCTTGCTTTGGCAGCCAAAGCGCAATTTTATTCATCTTCGTTCTTCGATGAAGATCCATCCCTGGTACTCCACCTTATCTCCTCCTACACAAGATCCGACCAAAGTCACTCCCATCCCGACAGTTTCTCCTAACCATTGACAGAGTCCTTGTAGGAATGCCAACTCTTCGGAAGCCCAAGGAGAGCCAAGCTCACCAATTCCTCTTCATCTACAGCAACCCCCACACTTCCCAGCTCATTCCTACACTAGAAAAACTTCGTGAGGTACTTGGGTATACTGTCGCCTTTCTCCATTTTTATTTTCCTGAGTTTGTCTTTAAGTGCCAACTTCCTATGGTCACTTTTTCTTTGGAAAAATTATGTCAAATCTTTCCACATCAAGAATGGACAAGCTTTACCATGAAGGCTAGACAATATGTGATCCTTCACACCTTCCAATAGAATTATTTGACATTTTTCTGTCTTCTTTTGCCATACGTCAAGTGCGGCTGCATCACTAGAAGCAGGTTTTGGAATTTCTGCATATATGAACTCCTTCAACCCATTATCCTCCAGCACTGCCTCCATCTTGTCCTTCCATGCAATATAATTCGAGCTGCCCTCAAGGGCATACTCCAATCGCAATCTGTTGAAAGACATCTCAACTTCGACACCAAGAAAACACTGTAGAAAATTCGAATTCCACCAACACAAAACTCAACTACTTCAATAATTGCAATTGCTATGATCAATATCGCTCTGATACCGTGTAGAAATTATATAAATAATTTGTTATACATCCAAGATTCTCCTGATCACACACTATTTTAACTTCATGCACAATACATAATCTATTCCACCATTGATCATCACATGCGAAAATTAAATCAATTGCATGCACACATTGAAACCATAAAAATTCACACACATTAACACAGTGTTTTAACGGGAAAGCCTGAAGCTAAAAACCCCAAATATTTGTATATAATATATGTCATAGAGATCATGCAAAAATCCTCATACAAAGGTGATCATATCAAGCTCTCAGTACAATACAATCGCTACACACTAATCAGGTCCTGATCTAGCAAATCTATGCACCAATCTCTGCCACCTGCTAGCCTGCCTTTACTGCGCAATTCCTGCTGAATAATGGCTCTGAATGAACTCGAATTTCCCCAACCTTGATCACACAATCCTCATTGGCATCTCCACTGAGTTTTGGATGCAATCAATGCATCACTATAGTCACAACTGATAGTCATCTTTCCCTTTCACCTATCTCTCCACTGGTCTCCACTGAAACTATCCATGCACTGTAGTTAACTAATGTATTCTTCAGTTGATTAATGAGTTAATATTTAGTGAATTAATTAATAATTAATTCACACCACTCTCACTATTTTATCAATCAGTTAGACTAGATACAACTAGCTCAACTGTGTCTAACTGAGTTAAAATGAACACAACTCCACCAACTACTTCTACAACTCCACCAAACTCGGTCACTTGAGTTCTAACTAAATTCCTCCATGCAATAGCTCCACTAAACCCTTAGGAATAGCATAATTCCTTCTGTCATCTCTTGTGCCACATATGTGCACTTAACTAAAGTGATCCAAGAGAATAAGATAATGTTTAGAGTCCAAATATTATTAAGAACTAATAATATTCGACATATCTATTTTTAGACTGGCAATCTAAAAATATATTCCGCCCAATATGGCTAAAAATAGAAGTCCATCTATTTTTCCAACTTGACCAACCATCCAAAAATAGCATCCTGCAACTCATAGAATATGATCGACATGTCTAAAAATAGACATAGTCTAAAAATAGACTTTGCACCAAAAATAGCCTGCGGGCCCACTTAGTAAAGGCGACTCTTTTCACTAAGCTCATCATCTTGTTGCAATATCAACATTATTCAGTGGGATTAAAACTCACCCTAGTAGGAAAACCCAACTTTGGTCGTCGCTTTGATCACCCTAGCTGATCCAGCTTATTTTGTTTTAATTTGAGAGAGGTTTCATGCATTTTAATATTTCAGATTGAGGGTTTGGGTCTGGAACTTTCTCTGCAGGTTTTGATAAAATTTATTGTACCAGATTGACAAAGGAAACAAGAGTGTTGCATTGAACGGTGCCCACCATTGAATCTATTTGGGAGGAATACCATGTGAATTATATAGAAGGATGGGAAGAGGCGGTGCACAATCGTGACTATACATGGTTGTAGCAACATCCTATTCGTTGGAGGAGGAAAAATCATTTTATGAGGTCATTGGTGGTAACAATGTGACCAGCCACCTCATCACATGGTCTTTCACCTGCATTGACTAATAACCAACCTATCAAGAAAGGAAGGGTCGTTGGGGTGCACCATCGACCAAGAAGACAGATTGGGTCTTGTGCAACAAGCACCACTAATTAAGAGAGGAAAGAAGAGTTTTTGTATCACTCGGAATGAGATTTAGGGCATATATCGTAGAGGATTGAGCTGATAACGAAACATAATCCCTATTCAATGCAGAGGAGGCCATTACGCCAAGAAAGGTACAGAAGATCCCTCACAAAGGATGCAAATATCAAGCTGAGAGATCAATGATTTCCCCATACCTACAACGTATTTCACCATCACATATACATCAATTATATGAAGGTGACAGTTATTGTTAGAGCCAGAATTGTGAGGCAATCTGTAGCTTGCATGTGCTGAATTGGGAAGTTGATCCATCAACACAGATAAATAGCCAGTCAATCTGTTGTATCAAACGCCCACTTTAATACTTGGGCCAAATGCATTAATGAAGGTATATTTTTTTGGATTCCAAATGGGGTTTGTATTGAGATGATTACTACCATTTAATATTTACAGTGGAGTTATGGGTAGTGGTTCTAAGTACTCATGATATTTCATGTCCCTATATTTTGTCGAAGGGATGCTTATATTAATTTTATTACAGGGTGTTGTTGGAAGAATTTATTTTCTTTATAAATTTTATTCCAATGTTTGTGTAGCCCCAAGGGTTAGCTAAATTTCTCAAGTCTAGTTGTTAAAGCACTTTTGATATTGAGAGGTGATATGTTCAATTCTCTCAACACTCTCGAGGTGAGACTCCATGGTTGAGCTAGTAGGAAGCAATCCCTTATGATGAATCTTCCTGGTACAAATATTACATCAAAGAAATAGTCACCAATCTATGGAATACATGAACCACATAGGAAAAGAATAGTTAGTTCTTGTGTGTTATTGTTTTTGTAATGTTATTTTAATATTTTCTATATTAATAAAATTAGTGAAACCTTTAAGAATTATAATGCAGTTTGAGTGTGAGGAATTAATATAATCAAACATTATTCTTAGACTGTAAATCTCGATATTTTTTTCCTTTCTATCTAAAAAATCACCCCACACTCTAGCCCGCAAGTAACGGTAAGGTATCCGTTGGGCTCAATCCCATACAACATACAAGGCTAAAAGTCATGAACTCAATATGTCACTTTGGGAATTGAACTTGGGTGGGGAGGATAACAAATTCCTTCCAATGACCCAAGATAAACCCAATTGGCTAGTGAAAATATTAATCTATACTTGTGCACCATATATTTTGTTTTTAGATAGAAAAGGAAATACAAATATATGAAAAAATAAAAAGCACTATATAGTTTAAAATTATAATATATGTAAAAATTAAAAATGAATGGAAAATCGAAAATAAAACTTTGTTGTCCTTTCTAACCTTGATTAGACCTCAAGTTATTTTTTTGGATCATAACTAACCTTTTCATGGTAATTGTCACCACCCAAAATATCACCCTTATGAATGTCCGAACCATAGTGTTATGGAGTTAAGAACACCTAGGAAATGCACCACTTTCACCTTAGCACAATTATGCCTTCAATTTCAATCAACTCCTAGAAGTAGAAGCCAAAAGGGATATTAAAATATATGGAAAGAATGATTTAAAATATATCATTCTGATCTATAAACTACCATGGATATTCCACTAGACAATTCATCACAACAAATCGGATAAAATTTAGATTTAAAATCTGAAATTATACACTATTGCAATTTTATTATATTTTTGGATCCATAGATTACTATTAACTGTGCATATATGTGAATTAAAATTATACAGAAAATAAAGAACGAAAAAATAAAATATCACAGACATATTTGACACAAGATATGCTCTAGGAAAACCTTTGGGGAGTAAAACCCAGCTAGAAGGTGAGGTCGCTATGCTTTCTTTCTCTGAAAGGAAATATAAATGTGAGTACAGAGAAGTGTGACATGTGGCCCATAGGACACTACAGTGAAAAAATCCTCCTTGTGTTCTCTAACTCCTATCCCTCTTGGTTATTTTTACTCAAAATGGAACAAATGTACTAGAAAGAATGGAATCATTTTACCTCCTAGTGGCTCATTTATATCACAACTTGATAACATCGTAATGGTTAGGTTTGACTACCTCAAATATTATCCTAAGTTACAATATATACACTTCTATAGTGTTCTACATCATAATCACATGGATAGGCCCCTTTCCATTAATATTATGGGTTTATGTGGCATCCTCTCAAATTATGGTGGTGAAAATACGAAGGTCAATTTTTTAGTGATATAAATTTCACATATGGACTTCGATTGACGTGATTCTTGCACTGTTGGAAAGGTATCTATGTGTATAATAGCATGAAATGGTGCAATGAGAAATTCACAATTTTTTGTCCCAAAAAAACATCATTTGATTCCTCAAAATGCTCCTCTAAGGTTCCAGGCCTTGTTTTTCCAAACTGTGTCCTGTCGATAAAAATGGTCCCATGGTCCCTCCACTTTTCCCCCTCTCAAAGAATTAGATGGATGAAAAAAAATATAATGATCTGATTTGGATCACATCTCCCCATTTTAGGAGGCTTTTGGTCCCCAAAAGCTTCTACTGAATTAAGTTAGGAAAGTTTCTGTCCACCTTCTCTCTGCTGTACCATTTAGCTTTATCGAGAAGTTTTCCTTTCAACCCAATATTCCAAAGGTCATGTTTCCCTTGTCTTGTAGTTCTGGACCACTTCTACAAAATTTTATCTTTTTTCAACTCTATCTAAGCATCTGGTGTCAAATCCTCCACAGAAGGTAGGAATTATTCCTCTTCCTGATATGGCATGGAAGGCTCATAGAGTTTCAAATTATATACATTGAAAATTGAGTAAATGCACATATATGATGGTAAACTGAGTCAATAGGAATTATCACCCACCTTTTCTAGTATCTCAAATGGACCATACCTTAGAGCCTTAATGTTGTTACCATGCCCCTGTAGCCTCTCCTTGTTAAACTGTAGCCATACTCGGTCGCCCACCTTGAATGATTTCTTTGTTCTATGTTGATCATGTGTTGTGTAATCTAATTGGTAGTTAAATTACTTCATTAATTCTCAACCAAGGTTTGTATAGTTAAGAAGTAATTGTGAAAAATGTATGCTAGGATTTATATTTTTATTATAGAATGAAAAAGCAGTTTTAAATCTATTAAAGGAAAATGAAATAAATCAAGATCAAATCATCTCAAATTTACACACATGTTATTTCTATCAAACCTTAAAAGGTAAACTATTCTCCTCACGATTATATTCATGGCATAGATCATAGATGATCGACATGAGAAGGAAACAAAGTCCCTGTGCAATGCAAATTAGGCCATTATGCCAAGAAAGGAGGATGAGATCCCTGGCGAAGGATGCAAAGATCATGCTGAGATATTGACAATTTCCTCATGCCTACATCATAGTTCCCCATTACATATCCACTGAGTAGATGAAGGTGACATTTGTTGTTAGATCCATAGTTGTGAAGCGATTTGTATCCTACATGTGCTAAATTGGGAATTTGATCCATCAACGTAGATAAATCGTCGGTCAATTTTTTGTATCAAACACCCACTTTAATACTTGAGCCAAATGCATTAATGAAATTATATTTTTCTGGATTCCAAATGGGGTTTTCTTGGAGATGATTATTTCCATTTAATACTTTCGATGAAGTTATGGGTAGTGATTCTAAGTACTCATGATATTTCATGTACCTATATTGTGTCAAAGGGATTTTTATATTAATTTTATTACAAGGTTTTGTTGGAAGAATTTATTTTCATTATAAAGTTTATTACAATGTTTGTGTAGCCCCGAGGGTTAGCTCAATTTCTCAAGTCTCTTTGTTAAAAAACCTTTGTTATTGAGAGGTGATATGTTCAATTATCTCAACACTCTTGGGGTTAAACATTCTTCTTAGACTGTAAATATTGAAATTTTTTTCTTTTACTTCTAACAAATCACCCCACACTCTAGCCTGTAAGCAATGGTAAGATATCCATTGGGCTCAATCCCATACAACAAACAAGGCGAAAAGGAAATAACTCAATATGTCACTTTGGGAATTTAACTTGGGTGGGGAGGATAAAAAATTCCTTAAAATTACCCAAGATAAACCCAATTGACTAGAGTAAATATTAATCTATACATGTGCACGATATTGTTTATTTTTAGATAGAAAAGGAAATAAAAATATATGACAAAATAAAAAGAACTACATAGTTTAAAATTATAATATATGTAAAAGTTAAAAATGAATGGAAAATAGAAAATAATATTTTGTTGTCCTTTCTAACCTTGATTAGACCTTAAGAAATTTTTTTGGCTCATAACTAACCTTTTCATGGTAACCCAAATTAGCACCCTTATGAAAGTTCCAACCATAGTGTTATGGGGTTAAGAACACTTGGGAAATGCACCACTTTCACCTTAGCACAATTATGCCTTCAATTTCAATAAAATCCTAGAAGTAGAAGCCAAAATGGATATTGCAATATATGGAAAAAAATGATGTAAAATATATCATTGTGATCTATAAACTACCATGGATATTCCACTCGAAAAGTCGTCACAACAAATATGATAAAAAATACATTTAAAATTTGAAATTCTACACTATTACATTTTTATTATATTTTTGGATCTAGAGATTACTATTAATAGTGCATGTATTTCAATTAAAATTATAGAGAAAATAGAGAACGAAAAATTAAAATATCACACACACATTTGACACAATATATGCTCTAGGAAACCCTTTGGGGAGTAAAACCCAGCTAGAAGTTTAGGTCGCTCTACTCTCTTTCTCTGAATGGAAATATGAATGTGAGTTCTACATCATAATCACATAGATAGCCCCCTTTCCATGAATATTTTGGGCTGATGTGGCATCCTCTCGAATTATGGTGTTGAAAATAGGAAGGTCTAATTTTTAGTGAGATAAATTTCACATATTAACTTTGATTGACGTGATTCTTGCATCTTTGGAAAGGTATCTATGTGTGTAATAGCATGAAATATTTCAATTCTAAAGAGGAAATTTTTTGTCCCCAAAAAACATCATTTGATTCCTCAAAATACTCCTGCAAGGTTTCACACCCTATTTTGCCAAACTGGGTCCCGTCGATAAAAATGGTCCCGTGAGACGATCCCTTTACTTTTCCACTCTGAAAGAACTATATGGATGGAAAGTAATATAATGATGTAATTTTGATCACACCGCCCCATTTTAGGAGGCTTATGGTCCCTAAAATCTTCTACTGAATGAGGTGAGGAAAATTTCCCTCCACCTTCTCTCTACTGTACCATTTAGCTTTGTTGGGAAGTTTCCCATCCAATCTTCCCAAGGTCATGTTTCCCTTGTATTGCAGTTCCTGTCTTCTTCTTCAAAATAGTATATTTTTTCAACTCTAGCTAAGCATGTAGTTTTGAATCCTCCATACAAGGTAGGACTTGTTCCTCTTCCTGATTTGGCATGGAAGGCTCATAGAGATTCAAATTATTTACATTGACAACTAAGTAAATGCACATATATGGTGGTAAAGTAAGTCAATAGGAATTATCACCCACCTTTTCTAGTATCTCAAAGGGACCATACCTCAAAGCCTTAATTTTATTACGAGGCCCCTATAGCCTTTGCTTATCGAGCTGTATCCATACTCGGTCTACCACCTTGAATTATTTTTGTGTTCTATTTTGATCATGTGTTGTGTAATATAATTGGTAGTTAAATTACTTCATTAATTATAAACCAAGGTTTGTGTACTTGTGAAGTGCTTGTTCACAATATATGCTAGGATTTCTATTTTTATTATAGAATGACAAAGCAATTTTTAATCTATTAAAGGAAAATGAACTAAATCAAGATCAACTCATCTCAAATTTACAGCCATGTTATTTCTGTCAAAATTGAAAAAGTAAACTATGCTCCAAAAACAACATTAAAGAACAAGAATTGAATCTATTCTACTTGCATCAAATTGAAATTACTAGTCTAATTTCATTGAATTGAAATGACTATTCTAATTTCACTGAATTGAAAGGACTATTGAAAGGGTTACTCTACTTATGGAAATGAAATATTAATCTACTACATCAATTTCAAATACTATTTTCTCTAAAAGAATCAAAACTTATTATGAACCCAAACTATTTCATATTTAACCTATTCCGCAAATTAAAGAGAAGAAATGAAACTTCAACTTATGATAGATTACAAAAATAAGGAGTCTTCAACAATTCTCAACGGAGTATAAATGATCTATCATCTATTCTTGCTTATCTTGACTTTCGGATCAAGGAGATATTTATACACTAGTGAATTAACAACTTAAAGAAAGAAATGTTGAGAGGCAAGTTCATGGAATGACAACATAGGTTTTGAATTTGACTACGAAATGGATCCAGCATGATTTTATCTATAGTAGAAAATCATGCAAATCATATTCTTATGCACATAAGTTACATGAAACTCACTCGCTTGATACCATTTTCTCAACACTTGCTTGATGTCAAAATCGCTTCCTGAAAGCCTTGAACATGAATAAAACAATGTTGACCTGGACGTTTGACCAAACTTATTCTCAATCTAGTCGATATTTTGATTTGATATAATAGGCGGTTAAGATTTTACCTTGCATTTGACATATTCTCATGCCCTTTGTTTGCTTTTAAATTCTCTTCATCCTATCTAACCATGGATTGATCTATGAAAATTTCAGAAAACTACGTAAATGTTACAATTCAGTATCCAAAGAGATATTTTAGTCAATTTCATAAAGAAAGTCTAGATAATGGGAAATAATGATTCAATACCTTTTTTATAGATTAAATGACATTGATGACCTTATGGCATGTAAATATATATCAAAACATATATGGTACGGATAGAAAAATGGAAAAACTGTCAAAATTGAGGACAATTCAAGGATCAAACATTCCCCCACGCTAAGGATGTTACATTTCCTCATGCAAAAAACTCAAAACTGAAGAAATATCTTTGTTATTGTGTTGCTTCTGAATCCTAAATTAACACATCCATATTGCTTGACATCCCTTTTTTTTCACATTAATATACCATTTGGGTTTTCTCATGAGAAGTTATTTTTGCAACCTTTTGACCTTATTTTTGACCACCTTGTTGTTTTCTTTAAGATTTTTGTTTTTCGTATGCTAGAAAACATTCTTAATAACATAGTGTCACTTTGTGCCTTCAAAAGTTCATTTTGTGATTGACCATTTCAATTTCTTCTATGATATACTTGTTTAGTACTTCTAAATTATAAATATCTTGCTTATGAGTGTGAATAGTTTCTTGTTCCTCTTTAGAAGTAGTTTTATGTATCTTAGGATCATCATCATATTAAAATTCTTCATGAAATTAAGTTTCTTCAAGGGAATTTACCTTTTTTTGTGCTCTTTTCTCCAATTTCTCCAAATATTCATAGAATTTTTGCGGAGTTGGATCAATTTTTGACTATTTGAGCGTAGTCAAAGTTTAAATTTATAAGGAAATTAATTTTCCCTAAGAAATATTGCATGGCTTTCTTGTTCATCAGAAACTAGATCTGCATGATAGCCCTAACCCTCTCAGGATCAATATTGATTTCTCTCTTTGCCATGATGTACCCTAATAGAATCCCTTCAGACACACCAAAGACACTCTTTTTTGGATTAAGGTAAATCCCATACTTCTAACACCACTCAAATATCTCCTTTAATGATATACACAATCTGGCATTTTCTTTAAAAACATAGTAATATCATCTAAATAAACAACAATGATTCTACCTATAAGGCCACGAAAGGTGATGTCCATCTCTCTTTGAAAATTTGCATAGAAATTAATGATTCTAAGTGGAATTCTCTTGAAAGATAACATTCTCCATTTATTCTGGAAATTAGTATTCAATATGTCTAGTTCCGCTACTAGCACTTGATTGTAACTTGAAAATCCATCTAGTAGGGAAATTTTTTTTGACCTACATATTATCTGAAGCATTTTCTCCATGGATGGCACTTAATATTTATCTTTGTCAAAAGTCCAGTTAAGATTCTAAAAATAAACACATAAACGTATTTCAACGCAATTATTTCTAATCGGTACCAAGTCGAAAACCCATAAAGAATGTCTAACTTTGGAGATTATTTGGGCATCCAACAACTCTCTCAATTCCTTCTAAATGAGGGGTTCCAATGCTATATGTACTTTTCGTAGTTTCGTCTGGAACAGTTTGGCCCCTTATTTTATAGGAATTACGTGTTGGATAATACGAGTCTCATATGCCTTTAAATCATTGTATGTACACGTGAACACATCTCGATATTGATTGAATAGGTGAATAAATGCTTGTTGTTCCTACAGGGAATAATAGGTACTGAGGTTTACATATTTCATATCTTATGGGGTTCCAAGGTTGACTTATTCAAATGCAAGCTTCGAACTTTGAGTCTTTGTGTTAGTTGGTCCTTTGAATCGATTTTTTAGGTCATGTAATTTCTCTAGGTACACCACACCCTTTGGAATAGTGTTTCCTTTTGGTGCTTGGGATGCTTCCTATAGAGCCTGCTCGTGCTCATTCTCATATGTTGCAACATCTTTGAATATGTCAGAATTCACCATAAATTGTGGTATTAGTTGGTCATCATTGAAATCATGTAAATTAGTAACATTTTCAGGTACAGAAGATTTATATAAAATCTCAATAGAAAAACCATTTTCAATGGCGACATCCTAGCAGTAGGATTTACTAATTCATCTATTGTCACATTTCTAACTCATGGAATAGAAACAATATTGAAAGCTTTGAAATGATTTATCAAACACCATACCTCCTGCTGGTAGTTTTAAGATGAGGTGAAAAATAGTGTATAGTATCTCATAGCTCACGAGTGACCACCTCTGAATCATCGATTACCTTTAAAATCCATATCTTCAAGTCTATAAATTTCTTTAATCCAACTATGAGTGATTCATATTATGTGGTGTTGTTAGTGCACTTTAACCCCAGATAGCATGAAAGTACATGTTTCTTGTTACATGGATCTATGAGTACACAAGTAGATCTGGAATCGTCATGCGTCTTAGAACCATCAAAACAATGAGTCCAAAAATTGCATGCTACTAATCTATTTCCTATATTATTATTTATACTAATAATGGTATTACTACTATTATATACATCTATATTACATATTTCATTTTCACTAGTTGGAGAGCAAGGAAGGAGTTCTACCTTTGTATCTGGTGGAATGGGTGATTGTTGTGCAAGGTAGCACCCAAGGTCAATTTCTAAAAAAAAGTTTATGAAAGTTAGGCCTGTGAAAGAAACATGATCATTTTTCTCTTCGAAGGGTGTAATAGTGTGTTTCATGTAAGGTTCTGATTCCACCTAGATTTGGTTATTATTTTCCTTGTACGGAAGCCACAAATGTGACCAAATGGTAGAAAAATACCCTTGTAGTTTTCTAGACGAGTCTCTACTTAGTAATACACCGCTAGCTTCTAGGATGTCCACAATTACTATGTTTATACATTAGTGAACTCGGTGATCATATGATAAGCAAAAAAGAACATTCCCGAGTTCTCCAATAGCTTGGAAAAGAGACCTGTCCAACACAATAATTTTTGAATCATCTTATCTCATTTGGAATTGATTTTCTTTGCAATAGATACTGGAATTGCATTTACAGATGCACCAAAATTAACTAAAAATTTATGAAAATTGTAATTGAAAATATCAAAAGTCAATAAAAGTGGAGGGAAAAGAGTTTTAGCCTCTAATGTTACAACGCTTACAGCTGATTCCAAGAGGCCAGAAGAATTACCATAGACCTTCAAAGAAGAAGAAGAATTACCACCTGATGAAGGCAGAGAAATGTCTTGGACAAGTAGTTCATGTTGGCTTGTTATCCTTGTAAGCTCAAATATTGAAATATTTGTGCAAGATTTCTTCATGTCTTCCACTATGTTATAATATAGTGTAACCATGCATTATAGTAGTGTCTAGAGGGGTGACCTTGTTTTCCACATCCGGAATGGTAGAATTTCTTTTACTATTGACGGAAATGTTCTTTGTTGCGAAAACATATCCAGACCCGTGTTGAGCTTTCTGATTTGGGTTAACGGGCAGTGTGATTTTTAATAACAAGTGTTATTTCAAAATTTTCCTTATCAAGTCTCGTTCAAGGTCGGGCCCTTGACTTATTAACTTATATCTGTTGTTTTTATTTTAATTCGAGGCCTCATTCATTGGTGGTTCTTGATAAATTTTATTCTCAAATATGAAAATACAACTAAAAGTATTTACTGCATGTCCAACACCCCCAGTATCTTCGGCTGCATCAAATTATTATTTTTCTTTCGTCTACTTATTATGCTCATCTAAAAGTACACAATAAAAAATATGCATAGCCAGAGTGTTCAAGTTGAGATTCCATTGTGGGCATGTCTTTTCTTAATGATATTCTTGATGAAAAGAACAATATTGGTCAATGCCCATGCTTTCGACATTCAACACAACATTCGAGCTATGCGTAGACTTAGCCAGTTGATTGGTATTGTTGTTTTTAATGTTATTCATTCTTAGGAAGTTAAACTTATGGGGATTGTTGCTAACAATGGTCTCAGTTTTCCTTTGTTTTAATTCTCCCAAATCATTGGACAAAGTCTCGATAGTCTCGGTCAAGCTTTCAAGATTAGTATCTTCTTTATCTTTGGCCTTGCTTGAAGAGACCTCAGATATTTTTCTAGTCTCTTTGGATTCTTTCGATTATTCATCATCGACAATGACTCCAATTTCACACAAGTCCTTTTCAAGAGCAATGGCTTCTTCAAAATTTTGTGCCAAAGTTTCTTTCGTGGTTCTCTTTCTGAACTATGCAATGATTGTTGTCAGGAAAGAAGTGTCATAATCAATTATGATGGAGTCATGAGGCTTCATATCGGTGGGAAATTTTTTCAATATATGATTGGACCTATGATTAAAATCTTTAACCATTTCTTTATGCTCCATATTTATATTCAATAACTCCTTTAATAACATGGTTGTGGTTTTTTCATCCGCAAACATTTCAAGAAACAATTTTTTAAGCTCCCTAAAATTATAAATTTAATTTTCAAAAAGAATATGGTACCAAATAACTGCTCTACCATTTAAGGTACAAGGAAAGAGTATACATGCAACATCGTCATAGCATGCCTCGAGTGTTTTCATGTGTAGGTAGAAATTATCCAAATGGTCTTCTGCTTTGATCACCTTTTCTAGGTCATATTTCATTAGTATATTTTCCAGACGACTTGGCATCTTATGTAAAATACCCAGAAGAGCGAGTGGGCCTCGAGACATCCAATATAGATCCCGTTTTTCCATTTTCTAGTCTCTGTGCTCCTCCTCCTATTTAGAATATGAGGAATCTTCTTTGTGACCACCTAACCCACATAAAATGTCGTCTGAGAGCATAATTTTGTCCTCTTCCCCTTCGTTGATAGGTGGAATCTACTTTAGATGTTTTTTATTGCCTGTGGATTCTGTTAACTCTTCAAGAGTGGAAAAAATCATATCTTCCACCGTAGAAACCACTATCCCAGTAGGAGTTGTTTATTTCCTCTTCAGAAAATAAGGAATATTTTGTGCTTCAGGAATTAATCCAATATCCTTCACAAATCAATGGGTTATTGGTTGAATTGCTTGGATGTGCCCATTGGTAACTTCACAAGTTGGTTCCGAGTCGGGCTGAGAAGATCTGCCTACTTCAGGAATATGAGTCGAAGAGGTGTTGGCAATTTTCTTTCATTGTCCAAACGAAGTATGATGTGTGTGGGTGGAGTTATCAGCCATGGAATTATGGCTTCCATCCTTCTAGCACCAGAAATTTTAACAGTGTTGGACCTGCCAGCATTCAATGGAGTCTCCCTGATATGTGGTCCCAATTAGACCTGACACCATTTGGTATAGGAGAACCATCGGGAATATGTCCCAGTTGTCACCTACTTAAAGATTTTCCTTGGCTTTAGCTATCAGCAAGAGAGAATCACCTATGTGCCTTCAAAAAGAAATGAGGATTTATTTATAACTTGAGGAATGGCCTTTCACATCCTCATGACTCTTGACTTTCTAACTTTTAATGACCATTGTACTTCTACAACCTTTGGAATTCCAAATGAATTTTGGAGTGACATATGACTTTTGATATTACATGTCTTTTATATTTCCATGACCCTTTAGTTCATACATGACTCTTGGGCTTCCACTTATTTGTCCTTTACAATGATTATAATAATACATCTTGAGCTCCACATCATCATATGATGAAACTAGACATGTCACTATCTTCGATGGTTGGGACTGATAGTGCTTGATGACATGTAATTTCTCTAGTGGTGACATAGTTTCCACTGTATTTACTCTTTTTTCATCTTTTGATCATAGTTATTTCACCCTCCAAAGGATATTCAGTCTTGGAGTATTTGGGGTGCTTATATCATCAATTTTTATATGTGTTCTTTGTTATTTTCATCCTTCCTTTGTTTATTCTCTTTGCCTAATATTCCTCATGTATTCTTGCCATGGGGTCCTTAGAATACCTAGTTCTGTAAGCACTGATGAAGAGAAAATATCAACCTAAAATTATCCTATTCTACAATGTTTTGTGTATATTTTCATATTTATACCCTTTTAGTGTGCTCAAAAGGGTAAAAGGTGTTTGAGGGCTCATGGGTGCACTTTGAAAGGATGAAGGGCTCAAGGAGAGGAGCTATGAGGCTTCAAAATGTGCCCATGCACTTGAAGGAAGAAAACAATCAAGGTGGGGCACATGTTCCAAGTCCGTAGAACGAAGGTGAAGGCTTCGAAATTCCCAAGTGCGTTATGTTCTCAAGGGAGAGAGCAAGGGCGCAAGATGCACTACCAAAGGCTGAAGGTTGAGGCTTCGTGCCTTCAAGGTGCCCTCATGCGCTCAAGAGACCTCAAGAGGGGTGTGGGGAGCGCTCTTGAAGGCTAAAGGTTGGGGTTGTGTGCCTTTGGAGTGCGCTAGTGCGCTCAAGAAGTTAACGAGAGTGCATGACACATTACAGAAGTCTAAAGGATTGAGCTTCAAGTCTTAGCAAGATGCAATCTAAAGGTAACAAATTTTATTAGAGCCATAGTTGTGAATTAATCATCATCCTTTGTGTGTTGAATTGGGAAGTTGACCCATCAATGCATATAGATCATTGGTAAAACTATCATATCGAACTCCCACTTTAATACCTGGGGAAAATGCATTAATAAAAGTATATTTTTATGGGTTCCAAATGGGGTTTGTTTGGATATGATTATTGTCGGTTAATATTTGTGATGGAGTTATGGGTAGTGATTCTAAGTACTCATGATATTTCATGTGCCTATATTGTGTCGAAGTGATTTTTATATTAAGTTTATTACAGGGTATTGCTTGAAGAATTTCTTTTATTTTATAAATTTTATTGCAATGGTATCAGAGCCACAATCTTCACCAGTTGTGGGATGCCAAGAAAGGAAAAGAAAAATGGGATTTTGATCAACTGGAAAGGGAGAAATGATAAAAGTCAAGAGAAAAACAAAGATATCAACACTAAGGAATGGGAGGAGTACAAAGAAGAAGAACTAATGGGTGACCACGAAAGTACTAAAATTGAAGATGCATTACAAAATATCGATGCCACTCAAGACAAAATTGTGGAACTTCTCAAATTTCAGATCGGACAACCCAATTTGCAAAAAAATAATTGGAAAGGGGGCTCTTATTTAGGAGGGGATAGTCCATCACATGAACATGTCAACATTCAGAGAAACAATCCATCACATGAACATGCCAACATTCGAAACATCCCTTTCAGCTGACCAACCATGCCTCAATTCTTTGATGATTCCAGTAAAGATAAAGACTCTCTTTCACCAATTGCGAAGAAAGTTACAACTTGCATGAAGGAATATGATATGTTGCCTCCAAATGTGAAATAAACCTTAACCATTAAGGAATATTACTTCATGAGGAGAAAACAACAAAGGAATAGAACTTCATATGGGGGTCGTCAGTAAAACATGGATCTGAAAAAGGATATGGTAAAGGTAACTCTTCCTTAATTTGATGGATCAAAAAAGTGTTACGCACAATCGTGGGTACATAATATGGATACATATTTCCAGCTCAATCCCATGCATGAAAGGATGCCATTAAATACACCACACTACATCTTGATGTAGAAGCACACAAATGGTGGCAACATGGCATGATCATTCTAGGGAATGAAAACATAATCTCTTATACAGAATTCACGTAGATATTGATAAAAATATTTGACATGAAGGACCCTCAGTTGAACTTCCAGGAGCTAACCCAGCTTTGAGAGACAGGAAGCATTGAATCATATATCATGGAATTCGAGAAGCTTACAGTAATGGTAACCGACCTCTAAATAGCTCGATTGGTCATATTGTACATATAAGGGTTTTCAAGAACCTGACGTGGTTGTCTCAAAGTATACCAACCCGTAACCTTGCAAGACACAATTACTCGAGAAGGGGATATGCAAGATGTAGTACCTGAGACTAGATTCCTACCCAAACTAACTATTCCTCAAAAGGGGAAGGAAGTCAAGCAATAACAAAGGGAGTTGTTTTAGAAGGGAAAGTTAGATGATGAAACCAAGAAATATCTTGGGAGGAGAAGGCTATGCTTCTCTTTTCAGGAACCTTGGGTGCTAGGAAATTGGTGCACTAAAGGAATGACCCACTATATTGAAATATTTTCCAAGAGAAAATATGAGGAAGAGCAACCAGATCCAGATCATGGAGAATCACATTGTATGGGGGAAATACCATAGGAGATCTAGGAAGGGATTATTGCTTCTCTTACAGGGGTCCAAATATATCACACTTTTTGGGTTAGGGGGACCACACAAGGAAAAAAATTGATTGTGTTGATTGATGATTGGGCCTCCCACAACTTCATTGATGTATAAATTGTAGCTATAAGAGGACTAATGATTGAATAATTTGGAGGATTTATAGTTTTGATTCCTAGGAAGAAAGATAAAAACCGCATGCCATGCATTAAAATAGCCCCTAGCATGAGTCTAACAATGGGAAACTACACGGTTACTGATAAATTTTTTCTTGTGGATTTTCTAGACTCTCATGTAGTATTAGGGTCCAATGGCTATATTCAATCGAGACCCATACAGTAAACTAGCAAGACTTTGAATTTTCATTTACAGGACTAGATGGTAAGAAGGTGATGTTGAGAGGAAGGCATGCATATCCGCTCAATATTGTGACATCCAACAGGATGGAGGCACTTCTTCAACATGGAGATATTGTATGGTTTGTGGAGTGTCGAATCATGGAGAAGAAACTAGCATAACAACATAAGGAGGATCTCCATGACATCATGACATTGTTGCAAAAACACTAGAAGTTTTTTGGAGATATACCACCAGGGCGGCCACCAGATAGGGGATTTGACCACATCATTGAACTAGAGGAATGGGTCCAAGCTATCATCACTACCCCTTACCGAAATGCCAAAGAATATAAGGATGAGATAGAGAAGTAAATCCAGGAGTTGCTGGAATTAGGACCCATTCGACCAATCTTAATCCCTTTTTCTTCATCTGTGTTTTTGGTAAAGAAGAAGGACGGGTCCCTAAGGATGTGCATAACCTATTGGGCACTAAATAGGAGGATCATTAAAAAAATATATCATATCCCTAGGATCAACAAGCTGATGGATGAAATGAAGGGACCAAAGTACTTCTCAAAGGTTTACATTCGCTAGGGTTATCACCAGATCATAGTTCGTGACCAGGACATTCCAAAGACGGCTTTCAGATGCCATTATGGGAACTATGAGTCCCTAGTTATTCCTTTTGGATTGACCAATGGCCCATCAAAATTTTAACCATGTATGAACCCTATATTAAATCAGAAGCTATGCAAATATGTGTTGGTATTCTTCGACGACATTCTGATCTTCAGCCAAACATGGGAAGAGCATCTACAACACCTGGACGAGGTCTTGGGAATACTATAGGCACAACAATTTTATGCTAAAATATCCAAATGTGAGTTTGGCATGACAGAAATCTTATATCTGGGTCACATCATTGGACGCCAATGCATCAAAGTGTGGGCCAAGAGAAGATTGAATCCATTCTCAATTGGCCCACTCCTAAAAATGTAACAAAATAAGGGAGCTTCTTGGGTATTTGTACTTATTATAGAATATTTTTTATGGGATATTCACACTTGAAAACACCTCTAACTGGCTTGAAAAAAAAGGCTTTGTATGGACAAATAGGACAAATAGAATCCAAGAGAAATTTGAGCAAATGAAGGAAGTCATCAGTTTATGCCCAGTTCTTGCCTTATCAGACTTCTCCCAACCATTCATATTGGAGTGTGATGCTTATGGGGAAGGAATTGGGGTTGTTTTAACACTAAATCATCATATGATTTCCTTTTAGAGTAGGAAGCTCCAGGATTATGAGTGCTCTTACTCCATTTATGAAAATAAAATGTTGGGAATTATGCATGTGCTAGGCAACAAGTTCAAGGTCAAAATCGATCATAATAGTCTCAGGTACTTCCTGGGTTAGAAGGGATTAAACGAAAGGAAAAAAAATGTGGGTTAGCAAGATCCAAGCCTACGAATTTGAGATTGAATATTTCAAAGGGAAAAATAATGCATTTGAAGATGTATTATCAAGGAAATCAGCTACCTTCTCCCTCATAGACATTATGCAGGACTGGAAGTCCCATTTTTTGGTGGAATACACGAAGAACCCGTGAGCTTGTGAGATTCTTGATGGACAGTCATCAGACATCTAGTATAGAGTTGTCAGTGACATTATCTATTATAAGGACCAAATATATTTAGTACCAGAGTCCCAACTGAAGGGAAAGATCCTACAAGAAGCCTATGACTCCCATCTAACAGGACATCCGGGATTTCTAAATACCTACAGGACCATTAGGTTGAGTTTCACATGGAAGGTAATCAAGAAGGAAATTATCAAACATGTCAAGGAATGTGGTACCTGTGAGAGAAATAAGGTTGAACATACACACTCGGCAGTTTTTTTCCAACCAATGCCCATTCAGGAACAAAAATGGGTGAGTGTCTCCATGTATTTCATTAAATGGATACCCTCATCCCAAATAAAATATTGTATCTTTATGGTGGTAGATAGTCTGATCAAATATTCCCATTTCTTTGTGATTTACTCAAGAAGTTCTGCATCTCAGATAACATAAATATTTTCCCAAGGAGTATTCCGTGTGCATGGGTTTCCCAAAAAAAATGTTAGTGACCATGATATCAGGTTCATGGGAGAATTCTGGCAGGAGGTATTCATTTTAGCAGGAACAAAACTCACTCATAGTACAAGTTACCTGATCAGGAGTTCATAAATTTTTCTCACAATTCAAAGTTACAGTATTGGGTTGAAACCAGGATGGTTGCGTAGATCTCATCTTCCTGATCAAATGGTTTGAAAAACCAATGTTGTATGAGGAAGATATTGCGTTCTGATTGAAATTCCAAACACGTGAAATTGCGACAGTTTGACCAGGTTTGACTGGGATGCACAGTCAACAAAGTGGATGTACAGTCAGGAAAAAGGAGAATATTCCTTGAAATATTCCTTTCTCAGGACCAATCAATGGTTGACAAGTTTCACAATATTATTTGTGGTACGTTTTGGAGGTCCAATGAGAAGCTATCATGTGGCCAGCCCTAAGGCCGCCACGTGGCCCTGCAACTGCATATTAAAATTTTGTTGGAGGTAGCGGGGCTTGACCCCCTGACCTCCCGCTGGACACATGCACACCTTACCATCTATGCTACACAATGTCACTTAACCATCTTAGGCGAAGGGTTATATTTATCGTGTATTGAAAATCAGAATGGGGGTTGGGAGCCGTCGGTGGCCCCAACCCACCAGCGGTTCTGCAACATATGTCACATGGAAAACATTTAATTCTTCCCAAACCATGTGTATATGCATTATCTCGATGGCATTAACACAAGGTTTAAACCTTTTCAACCGCAGTTTATAACGTGAGTTTCGATAACCGTTTTGCTAACTGACGGTTTGGGGGTGTGCATGTGGCCACCGCCCAACCATCACACTTAATGCACAATATATTTTTGGCGGAAAAGATAGAGGCACACCTAAATTGGTGGGTAGCCCAATTTTAACTCCAGTTAACTGGATTTCTCCACTTTTAGTGGAGTTTTCCTAGGAGATACTTGGCAAAAGTGTAGGATGCCCAATTTTCGACCATTCTGGGTGAATGAAGAGTCCTTTTTGACTAATTGGAGAATTTTGGAGCCATTGATGCAAATAAAACAACCATTAGAGCAATTTAACTACATGTAATAGCAAAATTTTGAGCATAATGAAAGATGCACAAGCCATTGGGCACTGGACCAGCAGATGTATCCCAGGAGGGGTGAACTGCTTCATCATGCCTGCTGTGTAAATTTCATGTGGTGACTTATTTCTCTATTTTAAATTTTTGTTCAGTGTTATTTAAGCTTTTTTATGATTCTAATTCATTAAAAATCATCTAGAATTCGCAGTCAAACTCCTTAATCCTTATGCAAACTAATGAACTGATTATGCACATGTTTTTAAAACTAAAAGACACTTAACACAACAAAACTAATACAGTCATTTCAAATCATTACCACCCACAAACAAATGGATAAACCGAAGAAATGAATAAATGCATGGAAGGTTACTCACGAGACTATGTCATAGGCAACAAAGAGCATGGAACAAGTGGTTGTATTTAGGAGAATATTGCTATAAGAGCACTTGTCACATGTAGATAGGGATGTCACCTTTCTGATCCTTATATGGATATGACGCACTATATTTCGCGAAAATAACATTTTGAGATAGTAGGGAGCCATTACCAAATGATTGTATCTAGAGATGTTAGGATATTCTCTGGGCCCTGAAGGATAACCTATAGACAGCTCAGAATCAAGAGAAGTTATATGTAGATCGACAAAGGCTAGAAATGAGTTTTGAAGTGGGAGATGTAGTTTCCCTCCGGCTATAATCGTACATAAACTCTACCTTGAAGAAAAAAGTAGAAGAAAATTTAAATCCATGATTCTATGGGCCCTATTGAGTTATCCGAAAAATAGGAGAAGTGGCATATAAATTGGAGCTTCCAGTAGAGATAAAAATTCATAACATATTTCATTTTTATTTTTAAATAAGGAAATAGGAGAGAACGTAAAATCATCACATGATTTACCGTTGTTATATAAGGAGTTGCATCTTCAACGGGTTCTAAAGGAGGTGTTTTAGGTTCACGAAAGGAAGCTTCGGAGCAGGACCATCCATGAATATTTGGTACAATGGAAATATTTTCCTATTGAAGATGCCACCTGGGAAGGAAAGCACATATATTGCAGCATCCAACATTGAAATTTATTGAGGGCAAGAAATTCTGGGTAGGGAGAACTATAATATCCACAACCAATTGACCCAGTTTGACCAAATAATAATAATATTAAATAAATAAGCATCATAAATTCCATGGTTTTGGTTTTGGCCCCAAGTAATTGCCCATAGTTTCCTCTGAGAATCCCATACTTAAAAGAAGGAGGAGGATCAAGAGCAAGGCATGAAATTTTGTTTTTCTTTCTTTATTGATATTTTGAGAGCTCAGGAAAGTTTTCACTTGAGGGTTTTCAAGTGAGATCCTCACTCTTTCTTTGATGGGATAAGAACTCACCCTAGTAGGAAAACCCAACTTCGATGGTCGCTTTGATCAACCTAGCTAGTCCAGTTTATTTCTCTTTAATTTGAGAGAGGTTTCATGGATTTTTATATTTCAGATTGAGGGTTTGGGTTTGGAACTATCTATAGGTTTTGATAAAACTTATTGTACCAGATTGGAAAAGGAAACAAGAGCGCTAAATTTAATGGTTCCTACCAGTGAATTTGTTTGGGGGGCGTACCACATCAATTATACTTAAGGACAAGAAGAGGGGGCACCCAAATATGACTGGGCATTGTTGTAGCAACATCCTATTCATTGGAGGACAAATAATTTTTTGAGGTCTTTGGTGGCAACGAGGTGACCAACCACCTCATCATAGGTTCTGTCACCTACATTGACTAACAACTGAACTGTCAAGAAATGAAGGGTCGTGGGGGTGCACCATCGACCAAGAAGACACAATGGGTCTTCTATAATGAGAACCACTCGTTAAGAGTGGGAAGGAGAGTTTATGGAGCACTCACGATGATATTCAGGGCATAGATACTAGAGGATTGAGTTGAGAATGAAACACAATCCCTGTGCGATGAAGAGGTGGCCATTACGCTAAGAAAGGTGGATGAGATCCCTCCCTAAGGATGCGAAGATCAAGATGAGAGATCGATGATTTCCTCATGCCTCCAATGTAGTTCACTATCGAATATACACTAAGTAGTTGAAGGTGACAATTTTTATTAGAGCCAGAGATGTGAAGCAACTTTTAGCCTATGTGTGCTGAATTGGGAAGTTGATCCATCAACACAGATAAATCGTTGTTCAAACTGTTGTATCAAACACCCACTTTAATACTTGGTTCAAATTCATTAATGAAATTATATTTTTGTGGATTCCAAATGGGGTTTGTTTGGAGATGATTATTTCCATTTAAGATTTACAATGGAGTAATGGGTAGTGATTCCAAGTACTCATGATATTTCATGTGCCTCTATTGTGTCGAAGAGATGTTTATATTAATTTTATTACAGGGTGTTATTTGAATAATTTCCTTTCTTTATAAATATTATTACAATTTCTGTGTAGCCCCTAGGGTTAGCTCAATTTCTCAAGTCTCGTTGTTAAAGCACCTTTGATATTTAGAGGTGATACATTCAATTCTCTCAAGACTCTCGGGGTTAGACTCCAGGGTTGAGATAGTAGGAAGAAATACCTTAGGATGGATCTTCCTGTTACAAATATTCCTTGGAAGAAATAGTCATCGATCTCTGTAATCCATGAAACATAGAAAAAAAATAGTTATTGCTTGTGTGTTAATGTTTTTGTGATGTTATTTTCATATTTTTTATATTAACAAAATTAGTGAAACCTTTCATAATTATAATTCAGTTTGAGTGTGAGGAATTAATATAATCAAACATTCTTATTAGACTATAATTCTCGATATTTTTTCTTTTCCATCTAATAAATCACCCCACACTCTAGCCCGTAATTAACGTTAAGATATCCATTGGGCTCAATCCCATACACCAAACAAGGCTAAAAGTCATGAACTCAAAATGTCACTTTGGGAATTGAACTTTGGTGGGGAATATAAAAAAATCCTTCCAATGACCCAATATAAACCCGATTGACTTTTGTAAATATTAATCTATACTTGTGCACCATATAGTTTGTTTTTATATGGAAAAGGAAATACAAATATATGAAAAAATAAAAAGCACTACATAGTATGTAAAAATTAAAAATGAATGGAAAATAGAAAAAAAAAAAAATTTCTCCTTTCTAACTTTGAATAGACCTGAAGAAATTTTTTTGGCTCATAACTAACATTTTCATGGTAATTTTTACCACCACAATTAGCGCCCTTATAAGTGTCCCAACAATAGTGTTATGGAGTTAAGAACACATGGGAAATGCACCACTTTCACCTTAGCAAAATTATGCCTTCACTTTCAATCAACTCTTAGAAGTAGAAGCCAAATGAGATATTGCAATTTATGGAAAAAAATGATGTAAAATATATCATTGTGATATATAAAATACCATGGATATTCCACTAGACAATTCGTCACAACAAATGTGATAAAATTTACAATTAAAATCTGAAATTCTACACTATTATAGTTTTATTAGATTTTTGGATCCATAGGTTACTAGTAATAGTGCATGCATGTGAATTAAAGCTATATAGAAAATAGATAATGATAAAATAAATTATCACACACACATTTGACATAATATATGCTCTAGGAAACCCTTTCGGGAGTAAAACCCATCTAGAAGGTGAGGTTGTTGCGCTCTCTTTCTCTGAATGGAAATATGAATGTCAGTACAAAGAAGTATGACATGTGGCCCATAGGTTACTACAGTGCACAAATCCGCGCTGTGTGCTCCAGCTCCTATCCCTCTTGGTTATTTTTACTCAGAATGGAACAAATGTACTAGAAAGAATGGAATCCTTTTTCCTCCTAGTGGCTCAGTTATAGTACAACTTGATAGCATCGTAATGGTTAGGTTTCACTACCTCAATTATTAACGTAAGTTACAATATATACTCTTCTAGAGTTTTCTTCATCATAATCACATGGATAGGCCCTTTTCCATGAATATTATGGGTTGATGTGGCATCCTCTTGAATTATGGTGGTGAAAATAGGAAGTTCAATTTTTTAGTGACATAAATTTCACATATGGAATTCGATTGACGTGATTCTTGCATCGTTGGAAAGGTATCTATGTGTATAATAACATGAAATGGTGCAATGAAAAAGTGGAAATTTTTTGTCCCGAAACAACATCATTTGATTCCTCAAAATTCTCCTCGAAGGTTTCAGACCTTGTTTTTCCAAACTGGGTCTCGCCGATAAAAATGGTCCCATGAGTTGATCCTTCCACTTTTTCCACTCTGAAAGAACTAGATGGATGTAAAACAATATAATGATATAATTTGGATCACACCTCCCCATTTTAGGAGGCTTTTGGTCCCCAAAATCTTGTACTGAATGAGGTGAGGAAAGTTTCCCTCCACCTTCTCTCTGGTGTATCATTTAGCTTTGTCAAGAAGTTTTCCTTTCAACCCAATATTCCAAAAGTCATGTTTCCCTTGTATTGTATTTCTAGACCTCTTCTACAAAATTGTATCTTATGTCAACTCTACTTGACTCATATGCTATCAAATCCTCCACAGAAGGTAGAAATTATTCCTCTTCCTGATATGGCATGGAAGGCTCATAGGGTTTAAAATTATATACATTGGCAACTTAGTAAATGCACATATATGGTGGTAAACTGAGTCAATAGGAATTATCACCCACCTTTTCTAGTATCTCAATGGGACCATACCTCAGAGCCTTAATTTTATTACCATGCCCATGTAGCCTCTACATGTTAATGTTAGGATATACTAACACATAGGAAATAGTTAAGAATAACTTAGTCTAGTGTAGAGTTAGGTAAAGTGTGTTTCTTTACTATGTACATTTGTAACTTATAATCCGACGGTCATGATTTGTAGTGATCCGACAGTTCACTCTCTCCTCAGTATTAACGACACTTGATCCGTGGCTTATCACCTGATTGGTCCATGATCTCTATTTACAGAGCATGGAGGGTCATTTTTCTGGTAACCGTTTATGAGAAAAACATATGTAACTTTTATTTTTATATTAATAAATTTCCCAAAGTGGCCGCATTGGCTCAGGCTGTGGACTGTTTCCCTCTTCGAGGGTTTTAACCACGTGATAATACTGGTGTACTTATTTTTGATCTTTTTGTGAGTGGTGGCCTTTGGTTTTTGATCTACGGAAATTACCCTGTAAATTCCTACATGGTATCAGAGCTATTTTGAGGGCCACATCCATTGTTGATCCAAATCTGTAACCAATTTAACTGCATGCGATTGTCATTTCCTAGATCTAATATTTCTGAAATTTTTTTGGCCTGGAGAAATATTTTGTGGTGTCTAGAGCGTCTGTTATAGTGAGGAATGCCTTCGTTCCATACGAAAAGGTTTCCAGTTTCTCAAGTTATGTCAGTTTAGATCTGGAGGTATAAAGTATTTGTTTTGCAGTTATATTTGTTAATAGTTCTGGTTATTTCAGTTCCCTCTGTTTATTTCAGTTTTAAGGTTTTATTTATTTGATGGATATATACCCTCTTCTGTGTGTATTCTTTTTTTTTTGCGCTGTGTGCGATCTCAGCAAATCGGAAACAGGAAGAAGGGATTTTTTTTTTCTTTCCCCGCGTCTTTGTGCGATCTCGAGAAATTAGAAATAGTGAAAAAATATATATTTTCGGGTAAGGCTAACCAAAAATCTAATATTCTATCGAAAGGCTTGCATTTCTGTTTTTTTTCTCGGATTTTTGTGTTTTTTGTGCAGGAAAAAGCACGCACACCAAAGACTTAAAAAAAAAAAACCCTTCTTCCTTTCAAACGATTACAAAATACTTTTACTATCTCACTTGGTGACAAGTTAGTTTATGAGAATAGAGGTCTTGGGTTCAAGTATCTTTCTCAAACTTATTTTTGCAAAAAGTTTCTCAAATTTCAAACCGTTCCCGTCACTATTCAACATCTTGAACTCAGTTTTTTTCAAAAGGCATAACTTCTTCATTCAGAAGTTGTTTTTCTAGCCATTTTTTTTAAGCGGGCTATCTTTCCGAGATCTTTCCATTGCATCAGTTAGTTTTAGCTCTTTTCAGCTTCAGTTTTTTTTAAAAAATATGGAAAGTGCATGCCCAGTTATTCTTAACATCACCAATTGTTTCCAATGGCTACCTCACATGGTAGATATACTTAGAAGTAAAGGGATTTATAAAATATCCACAAGATAAGAAACTAAACCTTCCAATGATGATAAAGTCGCTAAATGGGAAAATAAAGAAGATCAAGCATGAGGGTTGATAGGAATGACCATTGCTCAAGATCTTCGATTTCATATCCTTGACATTGACACCCCTCATGAAGCCCTGGAAAAGATAAATACTGTCTTTGGAATTCAAAATCAAATCAGGGCCCACCAGCTTGAAAATGATTTGCATACTTTGGACCCCAATAATTTATCCTCTATTGAAGATTTTTTGTCCAAATCCAAGACCCTTAGACTTCTTTTAGAAGGTCTTAAGGTCAAAAATGAAGATGGTAGCCTCATCTATTGCATTCTTGCTAAGATTGGCCCTGCATACTCTGTATTTTTTTCCACCTTCCATTCCACTAGAGAAGCCATCATTTCTTCAGGAACCACCTACAAGAACCCCTCTTTTGATGCCTTTTGTGATTCTTTGATAAGAGAACAAGAAAAACTCTTACACCTTGGTCTTATAACTTCTAGAAACACTTCTAAGAAATCCTTATCATCCCAACATCAATCATATCAAAATAATCCCAAGAAGCAGTATCCTAAAAAGTATGGTCTGAAACCAAACAAGGGTCCTAAGAAATTTCAGCCGCAAACTGAAAAAGAAACTCACCAAAATGATAAGGAAAATAAAAACAAATAGAAGAAGACAAATAGACACTGCAACTTTTGTAATCGTGATGGCCATATAGATTCCAAATGTTTTAAGAAGATGGAAGCCTTAGAAGCAGCAATGAAGAAGCAGAACATCAATTTGGAGCACTCTCCACCTTCATCTTTGGGAATGGCACTTTCTGCTTGTGGTTTTCAAGCGTCAGGATCTAGTTATGCATTAAATGTATCTTCTTCTTCTCATTCTCATGAGTGGCTCATTGATTCTGGAGCTTCTTACCACATGGCCAAAAATTAAGCCATGTTTTCTTCTTTAAATGATTGTAACACCAAACATATTTAAGTTGGTGATGATAGATCTCTTAGTGTTGTAGGATCTAGAACCATTCATCTAGATAATGGTCAGTTTAATGATGTACTATGTGTTCCTACATTTTCATGCAACCTTCTCTCTATTTATCAGATAACTCATTCAGATGAAGGGAAAATAGTATAATTCTCACCTCATGATGTTGTAATCAAGGACCTTAAAGATCCTAGAAATATTTTAGCTACTGGAATTGCTGATGATTCCACAAGGTTTTATAAGTTTGAAAACTTTGGGTCATCATGTCTTCCCTCCGTTTTTGTTGCTCATAATGATGAAGTGAGCAAAATTTTGCATGAGCGATTTGGTCACTTAAACTATCGCTCTCTTCAAACTCTATGTAAATAAAATATGGTGACAGGTCTTCCTATGGTATCTTGCCGAGATGGTGTTTACTCCGGATGTTTACTCGGAAAAAATCATCAGGATAGTTTTGAAAAACGTGCCTCTTAGCATGCTTCAGCCCCTTCGCAGCTTCTGCACAGTGATTTATGTGGTCCACTTCCTATTGTCTCTTTCTCTGGTTGCAAGTACTTCTTAAATTTCATTGATGATTTTTCCAGATGCACTTGGGTATACTTCTTAAAACTCAAGAGTGAATTTTTTAACATATTCTTGGCCTTTAAGGCCTTTGTTGATAAACAATATCGACATAAAATTCTCAATTTAAGATCAGATAATGGAGGAGAATATGTTTAAAAAAAATGATCAACTTCTGCACTGATCATGGCATTCAATTGCAACATACTATTCCATATACTCCACAACAAAATGGTGTAGATGAAAGGAAAAATCATGCCTTAAAAGAAATGGCTAATCGTATGCTTCAATCTAAAGGACTTACTGTCAATTTTTGGGCAGAAGCAATTAATTGTGCAAATTACATCGTAAATCGCACTCCTACTAAGGTTTTAAAGAATATAACTCCAGAAGAAGCTTGGAGCTCAATCAAATTAGATGTAAGTCACTTTCATGTTTTTGGAAGTGATGCTTGGGCCCATATTCCATATGCGAAACATAAAGCCTTAGAACCTAAGAGTGAAAAATGCATTTTTGTTGGATATTCTGAAGATGTCAAAGGATATATACTTCTTCAACCAAAATCCAAAAATATAATCATTAGAAGAGATCTAAAATTTGATGAAAATATATCAGCCTACGAGGCTAGTTCGGCGGGTGTGCCACCTTTGGCCTATGAGCCTGATTCGGCATATGTGCCACCTCTCTCTCTCTCTCTCTTCTATTTTTAATAGCATTCCTTCTAGTTCAGATGATGATAGCGAGGATGAAAATCCTCATCCACCTCTTGAAATTATTCCTTTTACTCGACAGCTTCCAAGATGGGTCCCTCTACTCGGGATGCAGCAGGTTCTCTTGCAGGTGACCCTATAGATCGATGACATACATGTTATCAGTTCGAAAGAGCCTCTTCCTTATTGGCTCAAGCTCCAGAAAATACTGATCCGAAAACCTTTGAAGAAGATTCCAGTCATCCAGATTTGGATGAAGCTATGAATGAAGAATATCGTTCCTTATTGGTGAATGATACTTGGGATCTTGTTCCTCTTCCAAAAGGAAGAAAACTTGTCAGATGCAGATCGGTGTACAAAATAAAGTTTGGTCCAGATGGAAAAGTGGATAGCCATAAGGCTCGTCTTGTTGCTACAGGATTTTCGCAAGTTGAAGGCATTGACTATACTGAAACCTTCTCCCCTGTTTCCAAAATGAATTCTATCCACCTTGCTCTTTCCCTTGCTGCCTCCTTTAAATGGGAAGTCCATCAAATGGATGTTAAATCTGCCTTCTTACATGGAGATTTTGCATGAAGAAATATACATGGAACAACCCCCTCGCTTTATCCAAAATGAATCTAGCCTTGTTTGTCACCTTAGGAAATCTCTCTATGGTCTCAAACAATCTCCTCGGGCTTGGTATGCCAAAATGGATAGATTTTTATTAGATAATGGCTTTTCTAGGTGTCATTCTAACAACACTATCTACACCAAGAAAGTGGGTAAGTCCTTCACCATCCTTGTTCTTTATGTTGATGATATTATCCTTACTGGTAGTGATCCAAACCATATAAACCATGTGAAGTCTAGCCTCAAAAATAAGTTTGAAATGACAGACTTAGGACACTTGCATTATTTCCTTGGTCTTCAAATCTTGCAATCCACAGAAGGCATTACCCTCTCTCAGTCCAAGTATGCATGTGATCTTCTACACCACTTTCACATGGAATACTGTAAACCAACCCCTTCTCCCTTTCAGTCTGGAGTCAAGCTTTCAGTCACTTGTACTACCCCTAAAGTTGATGCTACCTTATACCGTCAACTTGTTGGTAAACTTCTGTATCTAACCCATACCCATCCTGACCTTTCCTTTGTCGTTGGTCTTGTCACTCGGTTTATGCACCAACCTCATGAAATTCACTGGAAAGCAACTAAAAGAATACTTCGATATATTTGAGGTATAGTTCAGTTCAGGATTCATTACAGTGAGGAGCATCTCCATTATTTATTGGTTTCACTGATTCTGATTGGGCTGGCAACCCTGATGATCGAAATTCTACTGCAGGATATATATTCACTCTTGGTTCATGACCTATTACTTGGTCTTGTAAGAAACAAAGTGCCATCTCTCTTTCTTAAGCAGAAGCAGAGTATCGTGGTGGAGTTGAAGCCAACAAGGAAGCCATGTGGCTTCGTCAGATCCTGTCTAAATTTGGTCTTCATCAGTAGCATCCAACTACACTTTTGTGTGATAATGAGAGTGTCATTCAGCTATGTAAAGATCCAGTTCAGCATCAACGTATGAAACACATTGAACTCCACATACACTTCATCTTGGAAAGCTCATTCATGATTGTGTTCTTGAATTGCAGTATCATCCAACCAATGATCAAGTAGCTGGTATCTTTACAAAGGCTCTCACAGAAGTGAAGTTTACCAAAATTCGATCCATGCTTGAAGTTCAAGAAAGTTATCATAAGGGGGGATAGGCGCTAATGCCTCCTTCCTTCTCCTATTGTGTCACCTTTGTAAATCCTTCAATCCTATCCCAATTTGTTCTTAAGGGGGGATGTTAGGATATTTCAACACATAGGAAATAGGCTCTTTTTGCATCACCTTTGTGAATCCTTCAATCCTATCCCAAGTTTTTCTTAAGGGGGGATGTTAGGATATTTCGACACATAGGAAATAGTTAAGAATAACTTCGTCTAGTGTAGAGTTAGGTAAAGTGTGTTTCTTTACTATGTACATTTGTAACTTATAATTCGACGATTATAATTTGTAGCGATTCGACGATTGACTCTCTCCATGGTATTAACGACACTTGATCCATGTCTTAACACCTGATTGGTCCATGATCTCTATTTAAAGAGCATGGAGGGTCATTTTTCCAGTAACCGTTTATGAGAGAAACATATGTAGCTTGTCTTTTTATATTAATAATTTACCTGAAGTGACTGTGTTGGCTCAGCCTGTGGACTGTTTCCCTCTTCGAGGGTTTTAACCATGTGATAATACTGGTGTACTGATTTGTGATCTATTAGTGAGAGGTGACCTTTGGTTTTTTATCTACGGAACTTACCCTATAAATTCCTAGAGTTAAACTGTAGCCATACTCGGTCTCCCACCTTGAATGATTTATTTGTTCTATGTTGATCATGTGTTGTGGAATATAATAGGTAGTTAAATTAATTCATTAATTATAAACCAAGGTTTGTGTAGTTAAGAAGTGATTTTGAAAAATATATGCTAGGATTTATATTTTTATTATAGAATGACAAAGCAGTTTTTAATCTATTAAAGGAAAATGAACTAAATCAAGATCAACTCATCTCAACTTTACCCACATGTTCTTACTATCAAACTTGAAAAGGTAAACTATGCTCCTCGGGATGAGATCATGGCATAGATCGAAGAGGATTGAGCTGAGAAGGAGACAAAGACCCTGTGAAATGCATAGGAGGCCATTATGCCAAGCAAGGAGCATGAGATCCACGACGAAGGATGCAAAGATAAAGCTGAGATATCGATGATTTACTCGTGCCTTCTGCATAGTTCCCCATTGCATATCCACCGAGTAGATAAAGGTGAGATTTGTTGTTAGAGCCATAGTTGTGAAGCGATCTGTATCCTACATGTGCTAAATTGGGAAGTTGATCCATCAACATAGGTAAATCGCTGGTCAAGTTGCTATATCAAACACCCACTTTAATACTTGGGCCAAATGCATTAATGAAAGTATATTTTTTTGGATTCCAAATGGGGTTTGTTTGGAGATTATTATTTCCATTTAATATTTACAATGGAGTTATGGGTATTTATTCTAAGTACTCACGATATTTCATGTGCCTATATTGTGTCGCGGTGATTTTTATATTAATTTTATTACAAGGTGTTGTTGGAAGAATTTATTTTCTTTATAAATTTTATTACAATTTTTGTGTATCCCCAAGGGTTAGTTCATTTTCTCAAGTCTCGTTGTTAAAACACCTTTTTATTGAGAGATGATATGTTCAATTCTCTCAACAGTCTCGGGGTTAAAAATTATTGTCAGACTGTAAATCTTGAATTTTTTTTCTTTTCCATTTAACAAATCACCCCACACTCTAGAATGTAAGCAATGGTAAGATATCCATTTGGCTCAATCCCATACAACAAACAAGGCTAAAAGTCATGAACTCAATATGTCACTTTTGGAATTGAAGTTGGGTGGGGAGGATAAAAAATCCCTTCCAATGACCCAAGATAAACCCAATTGACTAGTGTAAATATTAATCTATAATTGTGCACCATATAGTTTGTTTTTATATATAAAAGGAAATACAAATATATGACAAAATAAGAAATATTTCATAGTTTAATATTATAATATAAGTAAAAATTAAAAATGAATGGAAAATAGAAAATAATATTTTGTTGTCCTCTCTAACCTTGATTAGACCTCAAGAAATTTTTTTGGCTCATAAATAACCTTTTCATGGTAATTTTTACAACCCAAATTAGTGCCCTTATGAATGTCCCAACCATAGTGTTATGGGGTTAAGAACACTTGGGAAATGCACCACTTTCACCTTAGAAAAATTATGCCTTCACTTTAAATCAACTCCTAGAAGTAGAAGCCAAAAGGGATATTGCAAAATATGGAAAAAAAATGATGTAAAATATATCATTCTGATCTATAAACTACCATGGATATTCCACTCGAAAATTCATCACAAACAATCTGATAAAAATTACATTTAAAATATGAAATTCTACACTATTACAATTTTATTAGATTTTTGGATCTGTAGATTACTACTAATAGTGCATGCATGTGAATTAAAATTATACAAAAATCAGAGAACAACAAATCAAAATATCACACACACAATTGACACAATATATGCTCTAAGAAACCCTTTCGAGAGTAAAACCTAGCTAGAAGGTGAGGTATCTCTACTCACTTTCTCTGAATGGAAATATGAATGTGAGTACAATGAAGTATGGCATTTGGCACGTAGGATACTACATTGCACAAATACTCCCTGTGCGCTCTACCTCCTATCTCTCTTGTTTATTTTTACTCGGAATGGAACAAATGTACTAGAAAGAATGGAATCCATTTTCCTCCTAGTGGCGACATCCTAACAAGAGGATTTGCTAATTCATTTGTTGTCGCATTTCTAACTCTTGGAATAGAAACAATATTGAAATCTTTGAAATTATTTATCAAACACCATACCTCCTACTAGCAGTTTTTAAGATGAGGTGAAACATAGTGTATAGTATCTCGTACCTGACGAGTGACCACCTCTGGGTCACCGATTACATTTAGAAGCCATCTCTTCAAGTCTATATATTTCTTCAATCCAAGTATGAGTGATTCATTTTATGTGGTATTGTTAGTGCACTTTAACTCCAGATAGCATGAAAATATATGTTTCTGGTTACGTGGATATGTAAGTACACAACTAGCTCTGGAATCATCCTGCGTCTTAGAACCATCAAAATAATGTGTCCAAAAATTTCATGCTAGCAAGCTATTTCCTATATTATTATTTCTACTAATACTAGAATTACTACTATTATATACATCTATATTACATATTTCATTTTCACTAGTTAGAGAGCAAGGAAAGAGTTCTACTTGTGTATCTAGTGGAATGGGTGATTGTTGTGCAAGGTAGCACCCAAGGTCAATTTCTAAAAAAAGGTCTATGAAAATTAGGTTTGTGAAAGGAACATGATCATTTTTCTCTTTGAAGGGTGTAATAGTGTGTTTCATGTAAGGTTCTGATTCCACCTAGATTTTTTTATTCTTGCCCTTGTACGGAAACCATAAATAAGACCAAATGGTAGCAAAATACCCTTGTATTTTTCTAGACCAATCTCTACTTAGTAATACACTACGAGCTTTCGAGATGTCCACAATTACTATGTTTATACATTAGTGAGCTCGGTGATGATATGATAGGAGAATAAGAACATTCCCGAGTTCACCAATAGCTTTGAAAAGATAGCTGTCCAACACAATAATTTGTTCATCAGTATTATCCAATTTGGAATTGCTTTTATTTGCAACAGATAATGGAATTGTGTTTACATATGCACCAAAATTGACTAAAGAATTGTGAAAATTGTAATTGAAAATATAAAAAGTCAATAAAAATGGAGGGCAAAGAGTATTACCCTCTAATTCTATAGCGCCTATAGTTGATTCCAAGAGACCAAAAGACTTACAAGAGACCTTCAAAGAAGAAGAATAATTACCACCTGATGAAGGCTGAGAAAGGCCTTAGACAAGTAGTTCACGTTGGCTTGTTATCCTTGTAAGCTCAAATATTGAAATATTTGCACAAGATTTCTTCATGTATTCCACTATGTTAATATCCATTGCAACCATGCATTATCATAGTGTCTGGAGGGGTGACCTTGTTTTCCACTTCCGGAATGGTAGAATTTATTTTACTATTGGCGGAAGTGTTCTTTGTTGTGACAACATGTCTAGACCTAAGCTGAGCTTTCTCATCCGAGTTGATGGGTAGTGTGATTTTTCTTAACAAGTGTTATTTCAATTTTTTCCTTATCAGCTCTTGTTTGGGATTGGGCGCTTGACTTATTAACTTATATCTGTTGTTTTTATTTTAAGTCGAGGCCTCATTGAGTGGTGGTTCTTGATAAATTTTCTTCTCAACCATGAACACACAACTAAAAGTATTTATTGCATGTCCAACACCCACAGTCTCTTTGGCTGCATCAAACTATTACTTTTCTTTCGTCTGCTTACTATGCTCAACAAAAAGTACTCAGTCAAAACTATGCATATCCAGAGCATTCAAGTTGAGATTCCATTGTGGGCATGCATTTTATGAATGATATTCTTTATGAAAAGAACAATATTGGTCCATGCCCATGCTTTCGACATTCAACGCAAAATTCGAGCTTGTGTAGACTTAGCCGATTGATTTCTATTGTTTTTGTTACTGTTATTCCTTCTTAGGAAGTTAAAATTATGGGGATTGTTGCTGAAATTGGTCTTGTTTTTCCTTTTTTTTAATTCTTCCAAGTCATTGGACAAATTCTTGATAGTCTGGGTCAAGATTTCAAGATCAGTAGATTCTTTATCTTTGGCCTTCCTTGAAGAGACCAGAGATATTTATCCAGTCCCTTTGGAGTCTTTGGATTATTCATCATCGACAATGACTCTAGTTTCATGCAAGTCCTTTTCAAGAGCAATGGCTTCTTCAAAATTGTGTGCCAAATTTTCTTTTGTGGTTCTCTTTCTGAACTGTGTAATTCTTGCTGTCAAGGAAGAAGTGTCATAGTCAATTATTATGGAGTCACGAGGCCTCGTATCGGTGGGAATTTTTTTCAATATCTGATTGAACCTATGATTAAAATATTTAACCTTTTATTTGTGCTCCATATTTATATTCCCTGACTCCTTTAATAACATGGTTGGGGTTTTGTCATTGGCGAATATTTCAAGAAACAATTTTTTAAGCCCCCTCAAATTATAAATTGAATTTGCAAGAAGAATATGGTACTAAATAACTGCTCTACCATTTAAGGTACAAGGAAAGAGGATACATGAAACATCGTCATAGCATACCTCGAGCATTTTCATGTGTAGTTAGAAGTTATTCAAATGGTCTTCTGATTTGATCACCTTTTCTGGGTCATATTTCATTAGTAGATTTTTGAGGCGTCTTGGCATCTTATGTAAAATACCCGGAAGAGTGAGTGGGCCTCGAGACATCCAAAATAGATCCTGGTTTTCCATTTTCTAGTCTGTGTGCTCCTCCTCCTATTTAGAATATGAATCTTCTTCATGACCACCTAACCCACATAAAATTTCATCTTATAGCATAATGTTGTCCTCTTCCCCTTCACTGTTAGGTGGAATCTACTCTGGATGTTTTTTATTGCTTGTGGATTATACTAACTCTTCAAGAGTTGAAAAAATAATATCTTCCACCGTAGAAACCACTATCCCGAAAGGATTTTTTTATTTCCTCTTCGGAAAATAAGGAATATTGTGTGCTTCAAGAATTAATCCAATATCCTTCACAAATAAATGGGTTATTGGTTGAATTTCTTGGATGTGCTCATTGGTAACTTCACAATTTGGTTCCGAGTTGGGATGAGAAGATCTGCCTACCTTAGGAATATTAGTTGGAGAGGTGTTGGGAATGTTGTTTCCTTGTCCAGAAGAAGTATGATGAGTGTGGGTGGAGATATCAGCCATAAAAATATGGCTTCCTTCCTTCTAGCACCATAAATTTTAACAATGTTGGACCTGCCAGCATTCAAAGAAGTCTCCCTGATATGTGGTCCCAATTAGACCTCACACCATTTGGTATAGGAGACCCATCTGGAATATGTCCCAGTTGTCGTCCACTTAAGGATTTTCCTTGGATTTATCTATCAGCAAGAGAGAGAATCACCTATGTGCCTTCGAAAAGAAATTAGGATCTATTTATAACTTGAGGAATGACATTTCACATCCTCATGACACTTGACTTTCTAACTTTTAATGACCGTTGTACTTATACAACCTTTGGAATTCCAAATGATTTTTGGAATGACATATTACTTTTTATATTACATGTCTTTTAGATTTCCATGACCCTTTAGTTCATACATGACTCTTGGGCTTCCACTTATTTGTCCTTTACAATGATTATAATAATACATCACAAGCTCCACATCATCATATGATGAAACTAGACATGTCACTGTCTTCGATGGTTGGGACTGACATTGCCTGATGACATGGAATTTCTCTAGTGGTGACATAGTTTCCACTGTATGTACTCTTTGTTCATATTTTGATCATAGTGATTTCACCCTCCAAAGGGTCTTCAATCTAGGAGTATTTGGGGTGCTTATGTCATCAAGTTTCAGGTGTGTTCTTGGTTATTTTCATGCTTCCTTTGTTTATTCTCTTTGCCTAATATTCCTCATGTATGCTTTCCATGGGGTCCTTGGAATACCTATTTCTATAATCACTCATGATGAGCAACTATCATGGAATACCTATTTATACCTATTTATAAAATACCATGGATATTCCATTGGACAATTCGTCACAACAAATCTGATAAAATTTACATTTAAAATATGAAAATCTACACTGTTACAGTAGGTTACTATTAATAGTGCATGCATGTGAATTAAATTTATACAGAAAATAGAGAACGAAAAATAAAATATCACACAAAAATTTCACACAAGATATGCTCTAGGAAACCCTTTCGGGAGTAAAACCCAACAAGAATGTGAGTTCGCTCCACTCTCTTTCTCTGAATGGAAATATGAATATGAGTACAAAGAAGTATGAAATGTGGGCCATAGGATACTACAGTGCAAAAATACTCCCTGTGTGCTCCAACTCCTATCCCTCTTGGTTATTTTTACTCAGAATGGAACAAATGTTCTAGAAAGAATGGAATCCTTTTTCCTCCTAGTGGCTCAGTTATAACACAACTTTATAGCATCATAATGGTTAGGTTTGACTACCCCAATTATTAACCTAAGTTACAATATATACTCTTCTAGAGTGTTCTTCATCATAATCACATGGATAGGCCCTTTTCCCTGAATATTATGGGTTGATGTGGCATCCTCTCAAATTATGGTGGTGAAAGTAGGAAGTTCAAATTTTTAGTGACATAAATTTTGCATATGGACTTCGATTGATGATCTTGCATCGTTGGAAAGGTATATATATGTATAATAACATGAAATGGTGCAATGCGAAAGTGGAAATTTGTTGTCCCCAAAAAACATCATTTGATTCCTCAAAATGCTCCTCGAAGGTTTCAGATATTGTTTTGCCAAACTGGGTCCCGCCGATAAAAATGGTCCCATGATGCACCAAAAATGACTAAACAATTGTGAAAATTGTAATTGAAAATATCAAAAGTCAATAAAAATGGAGGGAAAAGAGTATTAGCCTCTAATGTTACAGCGCTTACAACATAGTCCAAGAGACCAAAAGACTTATGAGAGACCTTCAAAGAAGAAGAATAATTACCACCTGATGAAGGCTGAGAAAGGCCTTAAACAAGTAGTTCACGTTGGCTTGTTATCCTTATAAGCTCAAATATTGAAATATTTATGCAAGAGTTCTTCATGTATTCAACAATGTTAATATCCAGTTCAACCATACACTATCATAGTGTTTGGAGGGGTGACCTTGTTTTCCACTTCCGGAATGGTAGAATTTATTTTACTATTGGCGGAAGTGTTATTTGTTGTGACAACATCTCCAAACCTATGCTGAGCTTTCTGATCCGGGTTGACGGGTGGTGTGATTTTTCTTAACAAGTGTTATTTCAATTTTTTCTTTATCAGCTCTTGTTCAGGATTGGGCCCTTGACTTATTAACTTATATCTATTGTTTTTATTTTAAATCGAGGCCTCATTCAGTGGTGGTTCTTGATAATTTTTCTTCTCAACCATGAACACACAACTAAAAGTATTTATTGCATGTCCAACACCCACAGTCTCTACGGCTGCATCAAATTATTACTTTTCTTTTGTCTGCTTATTATGCTCATCTAAAAGTACTCAGTCAAAACTATGCATATCCAGAGTGTTCAAGTTGAGATTCCATTATGGGCATGTATTTTATGAATGATATTCTTGATGAAAAGAACAATATTGGTCCATGCCCATGCTTTCGACATTCAACGCAACATTCGATCTTGCATAGACTTAGCCTGTTATGAAATCAACACCTTAGAAATCAACCACTTCGAGGGGGAAACCTCCAATACATTACATAAATGAACAATTATTGCTTGATACAAATGACCAAAACCTCCTTATATATAGAGGAGTCCATGGGCCCACAATATAATCCTAGCTGACTTAACAATAACAATGTAAGGGCATAATAATAACAATATTGGGGTTACAGGGGTACAGCAATAATAATAAGGGGGCTACACTAATAACAATAAGGGACTAAACTAGTAATATAGGAACCTAACATGCCCCTCTCCTTCAAAAAAGTGTTGTCATCAACGCTTGAGTAGATATGGGTGCTTCTATATAAAATTCTCATCCTCCCATGTAGAATCCTCAATGGGTAATTTCTTCCACTTGATGAGAAAATCTAAAATTGATCTATTTCGTAGCTGTCGAGTTCTTGTTTCCGTGACCGCTTCAGGTTCCAATATGATTTTTCCTTCCTCATCAAGTTCTGGAAATATTGTTTGAACTGGAAGATTTTCACCTATAACCTTCTTTAAGCATGAAACATGGAAAACTAGATGCACTCGCAAAGAAGCAGGAAACTCCAATTTGTATGCCATAGTACCAATATTTCGCAACACCTTGTAAGGACCATAGTAATTTGGTGATAATTTATTATCCTTCTTAGCTTTCTTGAGGGACATTTGTTTGTATGGTTGTACCCGTAAAAATACCCAGTCTCCTACATAAAAACTTCTCTCACTGCGATGTTGATCTGCCTGTTGTTTCATTTGATTTTGTGCCAAATTTAGGTTATCCTTTAAGAGTTGGAGAACTTCTTATTGATGCTCGATGTGATCTTCCACTACTTGAACCTTAGAATTTTCTCTTAAAGATAATGTGATGGATGGTGGATGATATCCATAAAGTGCCATAAATGGGGTCATTTTTGCTGCAATATGGAAGGAAGTGTTATACCACCATTCAGCGAGAGGTAACCACTTGACCGATTGTGTTTGTTTATCAGATACAAAACAACTAATATATCCTTCCAAACATTTATTCACTATCTCTTTTTGACCATCGGATTTAGGATGATAAGATGAGCTATGAGCTAATTGAGTACCCAAACAAGAAAATAACTCCGTCCAAAAATTTCCAATAAAAATGGGATCTCTGTCGCTCACAATAACCTTTGGGTTTCCATGTAGCTTTTGAATTGTGTCCATAAATGTAGTAGCAATTGTACATGCTTTAAATGGATGAGATAATGCACAAAAGTGTGCATACTTGGTAAGTCTATCAACTACCACCATGATGACACTCTTTCCTTCAGACTTAGGTAAACCCGTGATAAAATCCATTGAAATCTCCTCCCAACGTTGACTTGGAATGGATAAAGGTTGTAGAAGTCCCGGGGTCTTAATTGTTTCCACTTTATTCTGCTGGCAAACCAAACATTCCGCCACAAAATTTTGAATATCAGTTTTAAGGCCATCCCAAAAAAATTCTTTCTTCACCCTGTGGTAAGTTTTTAAAAATCCCGAGTGTCCTCCTAAAGGAAAAGTGTGCAATTCCAGAAGAATCTTTTGTTTTAGTTGGGAATTCTTACAAAGATATAAGCGATCTTTGTACCATAAGGAATCATTTTTCCAACTAAATGTATCAAATGTACTAGGATCTTGTTGCAACTTTTGAATGAGTGTCCACACTTCTTCGTCCTTCTTCCATTCATCTCTTGCTTCGGTTATCCAATATGGTTGGATAATAGAAATGGCACAAAGCAATGCTTCCACCTCTTCATTCTTTCTTGAGAGTGCATCCGCAACAACATTTAGCTTCCCTTTTTTGTATATTATTTCAAAGTCATAACCCAACATCTTTGTGACCCATTTTTGCTGCTCTTCTAAAGATAGTCTTTGTTCCAAAAAGTGTTTAAGACTATCATGACCAGTTTTTACCTTGAAGTGTCTTCCCATTAGGTAAGTTCGCCATTTCTTTAGTGCATGCAGTATTGCTAACATTTCCTTCTCATAAATAGGTTTCTGTAAATACTTTCCTTTGATTGGACGACTTTCAAAAGCAATGGGTCTTCCTTCCTGCATTAAAAGAACACCAATTCCATTTCTTGAGGCATCACATTCCACAATAATTTTTTTTGTGAAGTCTGGCGTAGCTAAGACCGGTGCTAGGCACATTGCCTCTTTAAGATGTTCAAAGGCCTTAGTTGCTTCAGGAGTCCATGAAAATGCATCTTTCTTCAATAATATTGTTAGAGGTGTTGCTATTCTCCCATAATTCTTAACAAACTTGCGATAATACCCTGTTAACCCGAGAAATCCTCGCAACTGCTTTATGGTTGTGGGGACTTTCCATTCCTTAATGGCTTTAATTTTGTTAGCGTCTACTTTAACACCCTCGTGAGATACAATATGACCCAGATATTCCACCTCTTGTACTCCAAAGAAACATTTGGATGTTTTTGCATATAATTGTTTCTCCTGCAATAGTTTGAGCACCATGTCAACATGTTGAACATGATCATTCCAAGACCTGCTATAGATTAGTATATCATCAAAAAATACTAGAAATTTTTTTCTAAGGAATGGTTTGAAAATGGAATTCATCAACCCTTGAAATGTAGAAGATGCATTGTAAGGCCAAAAGGCATGACCAAAAATTCATAATGACCCTCATGAGTTTGAAATGTTGTCTTTGGAATATCTTCAGTCTTCATTCTAATTTGATGATATCCTGAACGAAGATCTAACTTGGTAAAATAAATTTCTCCATGTAATTCATCCAATAATTCATCAATCACAGGAATGGGAAATTTATCTTTAATGGTGAGCTTATTGAGCTCCCTATAATCTGGACACATGCACCATGATCCATCCTTCTTGTGCACCAACACTACTGGAGCAGAGAAAGAAATTTGACTAGGTTGAATTATACCAGCCTCTAACATTTCAGAATCAGCATGCTCGTCTTCTTCTTTGGGAGCCATATGATATTCTGAGCAAGGCCTCATGTTTGGAGGAACACTTCCTGGAATCAAATGAATAGCATGATCATGATCATGAATAGGTGGGAGTCCTTTGGAAGTTTCAAAAACCTTAGATTGATTTTCCAAGACTTTTTGGAGATCTGCAGAAATAGATTATTTTAATGTTGGAACTTCTAGTGAGCATAATTGTGCAACTATGCCTCGTTGTTCTTTCTTAAGAAGCTTTTTCATGACATTAGAGCTTATTATCTTTCCCAGCTTCCCTATGATACCCTGTAATTTGACTTCCTTTCCTTCTGAAAAATATTTCAAGAAAAGTTCTTGAAAAATAAAAGTTGCCGTCCCCAAAGATTGTAACCATTGTACTCCTAGTACAACATCAGCACCTCCCATAGGGATTGAAAGCATTGCACTATTCAATACATATTCCCCCATGGTTAGCTTGATATTATGGCATTTTCCAGAGAAATTTATAGTTCCTCCATTTTCAACCATCACTTGACATTATAGTGTTGGGTATAGGAAACAATTCAATTCCTTGGCTACTTTACAATGAATAAAATTATGGGTACTACCCGAATAAATCAACACTATTACCTTTTTCTTCTTGATATGTCCTTCTATCTTGAGAGTTTGAGGAGTGGTAATTCCTGCCAATTAATTACATGATATGGTTAGACTGATGTATTCCTCTTCTAGGGTTGGTTCCTGGTGTATATCCTCTTCTTTTGAAGATTCTTGTTGATTTTATTCTTCCTCTTCACAATCTATGTAAAATAATTTCTTCTCAGCACACTTATGACCTTTAGTGTATTTGCTATCACAACTGTAGCAAAGTCCTTTTGCTCTTTTTTCTTCCAATTGTTGTGGTGTCAACCTTGTAGGTTGTGGAAGTCTAGGAGTAGCAACACTTCCATCTTTATATATGTGATTGGTAGGCTTCCTTGTTTCCATAATTTTACATTCAATTTTTCTTGCCAACCTGAATGCCTTTTCCAATGAATCAGGTCCCAAACGCGAACTTCATGTTGGATTTTATCCTTTAAAGTCCCTATCAAGACATCAATCCTATGTTCTTCTAGAATACCAGTTACCCTTATATTCAATTTTTGGAAGTCATCAATGTGTTCCACCACGAAACCCTTTTGTTTGATATTTATCAATTGGCTAAAGAAGGTGTTGCTTTTTGTATCCTCATAATGTGCTATCATTTCCTCCATAAAAATTGACCAAGTGACAATTTTTTTACGAGAGAAAAGCCATCGATACCATACAAATGTATTTTGTAACTCTAAATGTAAAGTTGCAATGCGTACCTTCTGTGTGTTTTGCACATTATTGAGATCAAAATATTTCTCCATCTGTAGTATACATGTTACGGGATCCTTGCCATCAAACTTTCTCATATCCATCTTTGAAATATGGTGGTTCTTCCATCCAACATTAGAGTTTATGAAATCGCGATTAACATTTATTTTGTTCTCATCATGAGTTTCCTCTACTATCTTTTCTCCCTTAGGAAACATTTCTTATCTCAACTTTTCCAAATCATTCTTCATTTTTTCCATGTTGTCTTTCATTTTTTCATCGATCTTAGCTTCCATGTCATTCATCTTAGCTTCCATGCCATCCATCTTAGCTTCCATGCCCACTTAAATGCCATCAATATTAACTTCCAAACCATTCATCTTAGCTTCCACGCCTTTCTTCAAACCATCCATCTTATTTTCCACGCCTTTCTTCAAAACTTCCATTTCATTTTTTGTTGCTCTTTTCGATAGCGAAATTTGGTGCACTTGCTCTTGTAATTCTGATATCTCATGTTATGTTTCTTCGTCTTCATGATTCATAGTAGAGTCTTATGAAGGCTTAATGGGTGTTGAATTCTTTTTAGGGGGAATTTTAGAACCCAATAATGATATATGTTCTTCAATATTCTCTTGGAATAAATTCAAACTATTTTTTTTTTAAACGAGACTTATGTAATTTGAAAAGACACACATTTTTCTTGCTTTTGAGGAGCTTGATATTGAAACTGAGTTATCTCTGTGATTTAGGATCTTCAATATCTGAAATTCGGCCCTGAAGTAGCCCTCAGAATCTTATTTCGAATACCATAGGTCTGGCCTAATTTAGATTCTTCAAGACAAAGTTATGCCCAATCTCCCATGATGACCTAATTATGGACTGGTTCAGTAGAGCAAACTTGTACGACTTTCCACGTGTCACTATTTCCTCCTTCGGCTCTGAAATTGATATAACAAAAACTACATTTCGTGTTCTTGTGGCCACTTTTTGGCGTAATCCCAAACCATCTGGGAAGCCCAACAATTCTAACTTCCATAGATCATATCTCAAACAATATTTCAAACCAAGATTTGAAACTTTTACAGGAGCTTCCTTAGGATTTCGGCTTCGCACTGTGAAAATTTCAGCTTCTGACCCCTCGCAGAAAAACAGTTATAGAGAAAATACTGCAATGACCTGTTTAGGTTAAATTCAGGAGCCTGCAAAATGCCCTAACTTCCATAAATCATATCTCCGAAAATATTGCGAACAAAGATCTAAAATTTTGCGATGATGTTCCTCAGGATTTCGGCTTCACGCTCTAAAAATTTCAACTTCTGAACCTCCGTAGAAAAATTTTTATAGCGAAACTTCCATGATGACCTGTTTGGAGCAGCGAAACCCTAGAATCCAAAGCTCTGATACCAAATGTTATGAAACCAGCTCCAAAAATAGAAGAAAAGAGAGATCAACGCCTTAGAAATCAACCACTTTGAAGGGGAAACCTCCAATACATTACATAAATGAACAATTCTTGGATGATACAAATGACCAAAACCTACTTCTATATATAGGAGTCCATGGGCCCACAATATAATCCTAGCTGACCTAACAATATTAATGTAAGGGAAAAATAATAACAATATTGGGGTTACAGGGGTACAATAATAAAAATAAGGTGGCTAAACTATCTTGGAGTATTTGGGGTGCTTATGTCATCAAGTTTCAGGTATGTTCTTGGTTATTTTCATGCTTCCTTTGTTTATTCTCTTTGCCTAATATTCCTCATATATGCTTGCCATGGGGTCCTTGGAATACCTATTTTTGTGAGGACTCATGACGAGCAACTATCAGCATGAAAATATCCTATTCTACCATGTTTTGTGCATATTTTCATATTTATACCTTTTCAGTGCACTCAAAAGGGTCAAAGGTGCCTCAGGGCTGATGGGCACACTTTTAAAGGATGAAGGGTTGAAGGAGAGGAGCTTTGACGCTTCAGAATGCGCTCAAAGGAAGAAAGAAATCAAGGTGTCATTTACAATAACAAAGGTGTTATGATCATGAAATTCATATAGAGATGTCCTAATCAATGGAACGACACTTGAGAACATTCAAGAACACTTAGGACATATAAAATAACATAGAAAAACCCTTGATGATTGAGGTGACACTAGATACGAAAATAAAGTAGGCTCCAAAATTCGAATGTGGTGAAATTTGGGAGAGTGTTGTAGCAGTGACAACACAACCACAGGGGCTTCACTCAATGAATGTCTAACATATCACGTGCATTCGTGACATGCTAAACAATACCCCTAATTTGACTACATATTGGAAAATACCTTTAAAAATCACATTATTTAAAGTCCTACCAATATAAACCAAATACAACTTCCTAATAAAAAAATTCATATTTTCACTAGTTATTGTAGGTATCTATTATATAAAAACTTCTTAGTCCCTAATATATGGTCAATATATTATGTCATTTTTTCCTCAATGTTTATCCCCCAATATAAATGCATGTGGTATAGTATTACTCCCCACTAAAACCTAGACCTTGAAATTACAACAATCTCCATCTTAACTTATTTTCTTTATATTATTTTTTAATTTTTCTATTTCGTAAGTCAAAAAGCTCAAGTTGGATCCTTTGGTGTAAGATGATTGCTAGGATGAATTTTTTACATATACATTCAATGAATGGGAGAAAAACATACTAGCTTAATTATTCGTTAATATTAAAAAGAATACTTAATATATTTTGATACTATAATTAATTAATTCATATTATTTAAAAATATAAAATTTTATATCTTTTTTTAAATAAAATTAAACAAATATATTAATAGAAATTAAATTTAAAATAATATTATGGCCATGAATTTAGATCTGAAGTGTGGTTACAAAGCCAAGGGCTCGAGCACGGTTATCATGACCAAATTCTTCATTTCATTAGTGGCGATGCTGTACCCATCCCGGTATTTGTAGCCATGAAGGAGAGCTCTGGTGATGTCAAATGCATATTTCTTTGCAGAGATGGGAACATTGGGGTCTGGTTTGAGAAACTCCCAATTTAATTCTTTGATTAACTCATTGACCATGCCATGTATATGATTTACAGCATCTTCCTCTGTTAATCCAGGATTCTCTTTCATATAACATGATATACACGAAGCTACTTCTCCACGGGCTTTTTCTGCCTGCATTGGCCATGCTAATTTCATAATCATAATCATGAACTGTATTTTAACCAAAAGTAGTAAGAAAATCAATCACAGAATGTAATGCAAAAATTACTCCATTTACATAGGTCGTACCTTGTAACCACGAGTGTCACTTTTCAGTCTAAGGATACCAGATGCCAAGCTACTGAACCTCGCTGGAAAGTCAATTTCCTGCAGGTTGTGGTGAGGAAGGGGAATGTCCAATGTGAGAGTGAGTTGCAATTGGATTATAGTATAACCAAAACTAACTTTTCCGTTGTTGTAGTACTCCTCGAATGCTGGCAGATAACCAGTGGAGATCCACTCTGCTTCTTTAATAAACGAATCAATAAAGGCCTCCAACTGCACACAAACAAGCAAGTAAAATTATGTCATCACAAACCAGCTGTCGAAGAAATGTTTTTGTTTTGACAAATATAGTCCTATTTGCTTGTTCATACAGCCTGTCGAGCATAGTTGATTGTGTCTCGGCCTTGGGACTTCTCTCCCTGTTGTGCCATTTCATGTACGGTTTCGTAAAGGACCATGTACACTCCTTTCATATATTGTGGAAGCCACTCTGTAGCGGATGGATCCCATCTGATCACGTGCAATTATAACGACCACAATTTTCTGTCAAATCGGGATCTGTGATGCAAAGGCATTACAGAAACAAGAAAATATTATTGCAAATCTAGTTCACCACCTTTTAACTGCCGCTGTGAAAAGTTGGAGGTCGTCCATTTTTCCAAAGGTGTCGTAGATATCGTCAAGAACCGTGACAAGATGACACATTTTGGCAAAGATGAGTCGAAATGCAGAATGTTGAGGATCAACCACAAAGCAAGATGCCAAAGTGTAGAATTCCACGTGACGATGGCGAGCAAACGTCAATTGAGAGAAACCCGAATCCTTCCACCATCTATTCACAAATATAGGAAATCATTAGACTCTTCACATCCAAATTTGCAGGACCAAAAAAATATAAATATAATCCAAATATGCATGAGAAAAATATATAAATATAATCCAACAGAAAGCTCGTCACCTGGAGATATATTTTAACTCCCTCTGTTGTATGGAGTGAAATATATTAAACTCCAATTTTGCAAGTTCTAAAAGTTTCTCCGCGTCAATAAATTCCATCCTGAAAAAAGAAAATCTAACTTATCACAACTGAAATACTATACGGAAACTGAAATATTCAATAGCAGATTTCATTGTTGGGAAAATAAAAATGCAAATAACAATATCCTCGATAACAAAATGCAAATAAAAATAACGAAATCACACCCGAATTGTTTAAAAAATTAATTACATGTATATGAAATAATCAAAATCAGTTGTATATGAAATAATCAAAATCAGTTGCGTTATGAAGTAAAACATGACGCGTGGAAAAAACAACATTTATCCAGATGAATTTGACCAATTTTTATCAAGGAAAAATGGAGATATAACCAATATACTAAATTTTTATTGATTCATCCTAATTCTAAATTTACTAAGCCTTGTGCTCAAATGAATCAAATATTTTTTCACTTTAAAAAAAATTACATACCGATAAATTTGATTCTTTTAAAGTCTTAGTAAATCAGAAATTAAAATAACATATACTGATTTGATAAGAATAAAATTTAAAATTATATGAAAAAACAAAAATATCCCGAAAAAAAAAAAAAAAAAAAAACAAACAAACAAACAAACGTATAACACCGGTGTCTTCACTAATTTAAAAATAAATAAATGAATAATAATAAAAATTAATTAACTAATCACTAAATTACAACTTCACTAACTAAACTATTTTATTAGATGAATATTAACTGAAAATAGATATATAATTTAATATTATCCATTTACAATTAATTCTAATATATTTTTATTATCTACCAAAATTAATGATAACTCTTTATACAATATTTATAAAATAATAAATTTTCTTCATAGAATTGGTGGTTAAAATAATTGGCCTACTTATTATACTCGTTGTCTTGTGCAAAGACGTCGATGTAATTTCTTGCTTCCAATCGTGGGAGATTTGTGTGCCAACCATATTCCATAACGTATTCTATCTGCAACCATAAAATTCAGCTTATTATAAAAACCTAACCTTCAAGAGACTGATGTAAACATGCGAATTGAGAGTAGCAGAATCTATTATTTCACTTTTTTGGAAAACTTCGTATAAAATTTGGATCAACGTGAAATTCGCTGTGAAATTTTGTTTATTTGACTATTTTCGGAAACTCGGTATAACAAAAAAAATCAAATTTGGATCAACGAGAGATTTGCTGTGAAATTTTGTTTATCTGTTTTGAAGTGCTTCCCTGCCTCACCTCTCGTGAAAGACTCGATACCCGAATCTTTTGAAGAGATTCATTTAAATATGTTGTACAGAAGGCTTCGGCGTCTTCCATAACTTTCTCATTGGGAAAGGCGACGAGCGAGGCCCGAAATAAATTGAGAATACTTCTCATCTCTCCTTCATCTCTTTCACTGGAACAAGTGCCAAACTGCCCCTTCTCGTCTTTAAAGTGTTCCAACACACCTGACATTAACGCATGAATGTATTGTACTGTCAAATCTATGCCTGAAATTAAACGACGGATTTCGTAATAAAAGTGGGGATCAACCTACTTACTTGAAAACACGTCCGGGTACCCGTGTAGTCGAAGAATTCGAAGCCCAAGTGCAGTTGAGTTGAGATCAATATCACCACTTTCTCTGCCACATCCGATGCCTTTTTCGCTCCAGTAACTGCACAGTGTACATGAAATTGCAATTAATTTAATTATATATATTGCCTGTACATATAATAAAGAAGAAACAAATACTGATGACTGACCTGTGTACATAATCCAGCGCTGATTTTATCTCAATTTTGAAATGCCTGTCAATTCCCAAACGTTCAATGATATCGACCATGGAAAGGCGTGAAAGCAGATCATTGAGGAGAGTGATTGATACTCCATCCTCAATTTCAATTTCAGTGAACATCTCTCTCACTTTCTCAATTAGTCTCTCAGCACGCTCATGATATGAAGGCTCCTGACCCACATACATACATTCAACACCATTGTAAGTAAATAAAAGGGAAAAAGTATCCATGGAACAGCAACGTCAAGCCATTAATCATAATGTTCTACATATTCTCTAAATCAAAAACTGCAATTCGGATGAAAATATTCTCAAAATCTGCAAGATAAAGAAAGATGCCTTTTATCTTTCACCCATCATTATCCCCCTGTCATTTCTTTAAAAAAAGAAAACCCAGTCATTTGTTTAAAAAAAAAAAATTCTCAAAATCCGCAAGATGATGAAAGATGCCCGTCATTATCCCCTTGTTATTTGTTTAAAAAAAGAAAACCTTGTCATTTGCTTGAAAAAAAAAAATTCTCTTGTATTCTGCTTAAAAAAAAAAATGCTCTTGTATTCTCAAAATCTGCACGATAAAATAATGCCCTTTTATCTTTCACCCATCATTATGTTTAAAAAAAGAAAACCTTGTCATTTGTTTAAAAAAAAAAATATTCTCAAAATCTACCAGATAAAAAGGAAATCTATCCAATAAAAAAATGCTCTTTGTTTCGCCCATCATTATCCCCCTGTCATTGGTTAAAAAAAGAAAACCTGTCATTTGTTTGAAAAAGAAAATATACATTCAAGAAAAAGTTGAAAGATGAAAATAAACCTATAAGCCGTGTGAAAATAAACCTACAAGCCGTGGAGAGAGACTGTATGAGGTCATCGTCCTAGAGAAAACACTCTCATGTACAGATTGAAAGAGATAAAAGAGGGCTTTTGAGTCCTTCTTCATGTTCTCTCAAAATGTCTCTTTCTGCTGCTGTCAAAGCAGCCAACGCTGATGTATCTGCAGGTTCAGGGTGACCATTTTCAACTAGCTCCCATAATTCCCGAGAAGCAAACAAAGCTCTCATATTTATTGACCAATAACTATGATTCTTCCTATTAAACTGTGGAAGTTGGGAATTTGTCAAACCGGTTCCAACATCTGCCATCTTAACTGTATAAGTAAAGAAAAGATACTGACTGTACAATAAGACAAGTAAGAACTTTCTCTGCTGGAGAAAAACTGCTCAATATTTTTCTTACAAACTTATTGTGTTTTCAGCCTGCGGGCCACAGCGATTTCTTTGTTTCTCTTCTCTGTCTTTTTCAACAACGTAACAATGCAATAATCTTAGATTCTTACAATAAGCCTTTGGGCTCATTCCTTTTATACGGTGCGTGTAAACAAAACAGTCTACAGACCGAGATCTCAAATCTTATGAAATCCTTTTGAACTTCTCATCGTGTCCGGAAGTCCATCGGCGATCGGCAATACAACGGCCAAAAGGTTTATGACCTTTGCGCTTTACAATTGCAATGTGCGATGAGCAATGCTAGTGGGGACCACATCGGAAGCGATCAATACAATGGAACAATCAATAGTCGGAGGAACTTTTGTGATCTTATGATTGCGATGGCATGGGGCCCTTATCGCATCGACAGTCGGCTGTTTGCGACGGACGAGCAATGAATATTGCGACACTGCGATGCGATGGTGGTGGAACCACATCGCATCGCCCGAACTCTTCTCATGACGGACGGTGAATAACATATTTTGAAGTTGCGATGTCATGGTGCGATTGATCATCGGCACATCGCATCGGCGAAACTCTTTAGTTCACATTGTTTAAGAAATATGGCGAGTTTGCGATGCGATAGTATTAATACTTTCATCGCATCGCATCGCTGCTCTTCACATGCCGCGGACTTGTGCCGCCTTAAAACATTAACTCCGCCGATATGTAGGTAAGCCTTTAAAGTTTGATTCAACCTGTAATCAAAGCTCTGCACTGCTGGTGAGACTTTGAGCCAGAGCCTTAACTCTGCTTCTGCGTGAAGTCGGCTACCGCCTTAGATAAAATATCAAGGAGCTGATTCTTATCTGTTCTGTACTTTACTTGTGCGAGTTTTCCAATCCTTTTGCAATTCTATAGGAGGACGGCAACCGCCTTTGCTAGGGCATCAATGTGCCGCAATCCAGTCCTTCTGCAATCACTTTAGCAATTACTGTTGATTTTTATTAGTAGTTGGAATTAATTTCCAACACTCCCCCTTAATTTCAACTGCTAGGTTTTTCTGCATACCCAGGCATTCCCTGAAATGATCAAAGCTTTTCTGAGCTAATGGCTTTGTGAGGATATCCGCAAACTGATCCTCTGTTCTGCAGTGCTGCAAAACAATCTCACCATTGTTAACCAATTCACGTATGAAGTGAAACTTGGTTTCTATGTGCTTTGTCCTTTTATGAAAAACATAATTTTTTGATAAAGCTATCGCCGAGCTATTATCACAGTAAAAGGTTGTGCCCTGTTCTTGTTCATGACACAAGTCTCTGAGAACTCTTCTCAACTCTACTGCTTGGCATGTCGTTGCTGTTGCTGCCACATATTTTTCTTCTGCTGTAGATAAAGCAACTACTGGTTGCTTCTTGGAAGCCCGTGAAACTGCTCCCGATCCCAAATGAAACACATATCCTGATGTGCTCTTTCGATCATCAACACTTCCAGCCCAATCACTGTCAGTGTATCCTGTCAACATGAAACTTTCAGAAGAGGAGTAAAGTATTCCATACCCCTTCGTTCCATTTACATACCTTAGAATTCTCTTGGCTGCTTGCCAATGAACTTCTTTCGGTCTTTCCATGAATCTGAAGATTAAGCTAATAGCGTGCATAATGTCTGGCCTAGTTGCAGTCAAGTCCATGAGGTTGCCAACTATGCTCTTATACAACTTTGGATCAAAATCCTTACTTCTATATTCTTTACTTAATTTCAACCCCATCACTATTGGAGTCACAGTTGTCTTGTTGTTCTGCATGTTGAATCTCTTCAACACTGCTTCTACATATTTAGCTTGAGAAATAAAAACACCATTTTCACTTTGTTCTACTTCAATTCCAAGAAAATATCTTAAGAAGCCCAAGTTAGTCATTTCAAATTCTCTTTTCATGACTGCTTTAAAATCAGCAATGAGAGAAACATCATTGCCAATAAAAATTGAATCATCTACATATAAAACAACAATAAGTATCTTACCGTCATTCTCCTTTATGTAGAGTGTGGGTTCACCATCACACTTCTTGAACCCATTCTCAATCAGGTAAGCATCTATCCTGCTGTACCATGCTCTTGGAGCTTGCTTCAGCCCATAAAGAGCTTTCTTCAGCTTGCATACCTTATGCTCTTGGCCTTCAACTTCATAGTCTGGATGTTGTTCAACATAAACCTCTTCTTTTAACACTCCATTCAGGAATGCTAATTTAACATCCATCTGATAAATCTTCCATTTGTGTTGTGCCGCAATAGACAACACTATTCTGACTGTTTCCATCCTTGCTACTGGTGCAAAGGTTTCATCATAGTCTATCCCTTGTTGCTGCTTGTAGATTTTAACAACAAGTCTGGCTTTGTGCCTATCGATCTTGCCTTCAGCATTGCTTTTCGTCTTATAGACCCACTTAACTCCAATGGCATCTTTGCCTACAAGGAGGTCTACTAACTCCCATGTTTTACTCTTCTCAATTGCACCAATTTCTTCATTCATTGCTTCAATCCATTTATCATCATTTACAGCATCTTCAAAATGGATTGGGTCATCAACATGACAATACAAAGCGAATAATGAATTTAGACCAGTATTGTTACTTACCTCTCCTTATTCATAAATCTCATTTAGATTTTTGAATTTTGGTCTTCTTGGTGTGCTTGAAGTTCCATTCGAATTTGAGGGCGTTTCAGATCCCTGCGATGTGCTTGGGGTAGCACTTCCTTGACTTCTCAAGGCTGTTCGAATTCCAACTTGTGGTGTGGTTTGTTGTGCTTGCGGTGGTGGAGGAGGAACCACCGAATAAGGGTTAATAGTTGTTGTTCCTTCTTCTTCTTCTTCGTGAGACAGAGTTGTCTTCACGTTCACAGTCTTTTCTAGACTTCCATCCCAATCTTCTTCTTCACAGAACTGCACATCTCTGCTTACTATAAATTTCTTGGTGGATGGATTATAAAGTTTGTATGCTTTTGACTCATCACAGTGGCCAATAAAGACACACTTCTCCCCCTTACTATCAAGCTTCTTCCTTAGCTGATCCAGTACATGTGCATATGCTACACAGCCGAATACTCTTATGTGAGTGACAGTTTGCTTTCGTCCACTCCATGCTTCTTCTGGTATTATGTTCATGACATCTTTAGTTGGGCATCTGTTCAAGATGTAGACTGCGCAAGTGACAGCTTCAGCCCAATACTCATGCGGCAAGTGTTTTGCCTTTAGCATACTTCTGACCATGTCCAAAATGGTCCTATTTTTCCTTTCTGCAACACCGTTTTGCTGAGGTGTATACCTCACGGTGAATTGCTTTTGCATGCCATTCTCTCTATAAAAACGCAAAAAATCCTTGGAGATGTACTCTCCACCTCTGTCAGTTCTGAGCACTTTGATATAGTGCCCACACTGCTTCTCAACAAGAGTTTTGAAGTGGCGGAATTTCTCAAACACTTCACTCTTCTGTTTTAACACATTCACCCATGTCTTTCTGGTGTAATCATCAATGAAAGCTAAAACATATTTATTTCCGGCAAATGATGGTATTTGCATCGGTCCACACACATCAGAGTGAAAAATTTCCAATGGTGCTTTTGCCCTTATACTCTTTCCTGCTGGAAAGCTTTCTCTGTGTTTTTTGCCTAAGATACAGCCTTCACAAAGGCTGTCCGGCTTCTCAATCAATGGCAATCCATTTACCATTCCCTTTTTGTGAAATAGATTCAGGCCTCCGAAATTGAGATGTCCAAATCTCAAGTGCCATAACCAGTTCTCATCTTTTACTTGCTCTTGAAAGACTTCTTATGTTACAGCTGCGATAGTTCTTCCTTCCTTCAAATTTGCCCTGAGTTTGAGAGGAAACATTCTATTGCTGGTCATCTGCACCTCTGAAATGATCTTCTTACTTGGAGGTATGTCTCTGATTGTACACACATCATTTTTGAAGAACACATTGTAACCTTTGTGAATGAGCTGTCCAATGCTCAAAAGATTACATTTCAGACCAGGTACATAGTATACATCTGGCACAATCTTCTGCTCTCCATTTCTTGCTAGGATACTGACTCTGTCCTTACCTTTGACAGATATCTTACTATCAGTTCCTGTTGTTACCTCAGATTTCACATTTTCATCCAGATTGGAAAACATTGCTATGTTTCCAGTCATGTGATTACTACAACCTGAGTCTAAGAACCAAACATCTTCTTGTTTGTCTTGTGCAATGTTGCATGTTAACAGCACAATATTTGGGCTCTTATCTTTTTCATTTGAAAAATTATCATTTTGCCTATTATTCATGTCATTTTGCTTTTTCTTACATTCATTGGCATAATGGCCTAATTTCTTGCAATAATGACATTGGACTTGGGATTTGTCAAACCTTTGTCCATGAGCTTGTTGTTTGCTTGAACCTTCATCTTGGTTCTGATTGCAGCTCCTTCCGCTTGTGCTAGCAGGATTATTTCTGCCTCTGTTTTGGCTTCTTCCACGACCTCTGTTATTTGCTCTGCCTTGACCTCTACCTTGGCCGAATGACATCTGAGTCTTGAATGCTTGCTCCAAAGAGGAATGTGTTCTTCTACTTAGTCTGTGTTCATGAGACATAAGAGAAGCACTAAGTTCATCTACAATGAACTGTGAGAGATCCTTTGTCTCTCCTATTGCTACCACAATAGCTTCAAACCTTGAGGGTAAACTTCTCAAGATATTCTCTACAATCCTTCTTTCTTCAAAAATTTCACCATGAGATCTTATCTGAGTTATTAACCTAATAGCATGAGTGAAGAATGAATCTATTGTATCAGATTCCTTCATGCTGAGTGTTTCAAAGTCTCTTCTCAACATCTACAATTTTGCAGTCTTCACCTTCTCCATTCCTTGATAGGCAGTTTTTAGAATATCCCATGCCTCCTTAGACTTCGTTGCTGCTGCAATCCGTGGGAAAACACTCTCATGTACAGATTGAAAGACATAAAAGAGGGCTTTTGAGTCCTTCTTTATGTTATCTCTCAACAGGTCTCTTTCTGCTGCTGTCAAAGCAGCCAACGCTGCTGCATCTGCAAGTTCAGGGTAGCCATTTTCAACTAGCTCCCATAATTCCCGAGGAGCAAACAAAGCTCTCATAGTTATTGACCAATAACTATGATTCTTCCCATTAAAATGTGGAAGTTGGGAATTTGTCAAACCAGTTCCAGCATCTACCATCTTAACTGTATAAGTAAATAAAATACACTGACTGTATAATAAGACAAGCAAGAACTTTCTCAGCTGGAGAAAAACTGCTCAATACTTTTCTTACAGCTCCTATAGTGGAAAAACAAACTCTGTTTTGTCTCACCGAGTGCCTAGACTAGCTCTGATACCATGTAGAAGTTTCTGATTGCTTCAAAACAATAAGAGAGAATGAAGATTCCCTCAACAACACAGAGTTTTAAAACTCAATTTGCAGAATGAACAGAAACAATTTAGGACAAGTTTTCTTAATCCATAAAAGAATAAAAGAAATACGAAATCAGAATGAAACTGATTCTTCCTCCTTGAGAGGGATTCACAAATAAAACAGTGGACTGTAAAACAACAGTGCTCACAAACTTCTCTGTCCTAAGAACCGCACATATAATGCTTACAAACTTGCTATGTTTTCAGCCTACGGGCCACAACGATTTCTTTGTTTCTCTTCTTTGTCTTTTTCAATAGCGTAACAATGCAATAATCTTACATTCTTATAATAAGCCTTCAGGCTCATTCCTTTTATACGGTGCGTGTAAACAAAACAGTCTACAGACCCGGATCTCAAATCTTACGAAATTCTTTTGAACTTCTCATCGCGTCCGGAAGTCCATCGGCGATCGGCAATACAGCGGCCAAAAGGTTTATGACCTTTGCGCTTTACAATTGCGATGTGCGATGAGCGATGGTGGTGGGGACCACATCGCATCGCAACATCGGAGGCGATCAATACAATGGAACAATCAATAGTCAGAGGAACTTTTGCGATCCTGCGATTGCCATGGCGTGGGGTCCTTATCGCATCGTCAGTCGGTTGTTTGCGACGGACGGGCAATGAATATTGCGACGCCGCGATGCGATGGTGGGACCACATCACATCGCCCGAACTCTTCTCATGACGGACAGTGAATAACATATTTTGAAGTTGCGATGCGATGGTGCGATTGATCATCGGCACATCGCATCGGCGAAACTCTTTGGTTCACATTGTTTAAGAAATATGGCGAGTTTGCGATGCGATAGTATTAATACTTTCATCGCATCGCATCGCTGCGCTTCACATGTCGCAGACTTGTGCCGCCTTAAAACATTAACTCCGCCAATATGTAGGTAAGGCTTTAAAGCCTAATTCAACCTGTAATCAAAGCTCTGCGCTGCTGGCGAGACTTTGAGCCAGAGCCTTAACTCTGCTTCTACGTGAAGTCGACTACCGCCTTAGATAAAATATCAAGGGGTCGATTCTTATCTGTTCTACACTTTACTTGTGCGAGCTTTCCAATCCTTTTGCAATTCTATAGGAGGATGGCAACCGCCTTTGCTATGGCATCAATGTGCGACAATCCAATCCTTGTGCAATCACTTCAGCGATTACTGCTGATTTATATAAGTAGTTGGAATTAATTTCCAACAAAAATGTCCTGTATCTTTCGCCCATCATTATGTTTAAAAAAAGAAAACCTTGTTATTTGCTTAAAAAAGAAAAAATATTCTCAAAATCTACAAAATAAAAAAGAAATCTGCACGATAAAAAAAATGCCCTTTCTTTCACCCATCATTATCCCCCTTTCACCCATCATTATCCCCCTGTCATTTGTTAAAAAAAAGAAAATTCTGTCATTTGTTTGAAAAAGAAAATTACATTCCAGAAAAAGTTGAAAGATGAAAATAACCTGGTAAGGCGTGGAGAGAGACTGTACGAGGTCATCGTCCCAAAGGTTGGAGTGATGATTCGCTAGGCATCTCTTTACAGCATCATCATCATCCGATAGAGGGGCTGTTGAACACATGGCCGCCGTAATGGAAGGTGTCACAATTTTCCGTACAGAAAGAGTTGGGATTGTTGTAGGGGGAGCGTTAAGGCCGTGACGAGTAAAAGTGATCAACGATTTGTGAAGGCGCGATTTGGAAGCGAAGAGTGCCACAGAAAGTAGAGCCATTGGAATCGAATGAGCGAACTGAAAGTCCAAATGATAGGTTTTGTATATGGAGCAATTCGAATGAACAAACTAATAAAATTTATTTATAGGGTACATTAACTCCACCGTACTAATCATGTATTTATTTTAAAATAAAAAATATAATCCCAATTGTATGCAATGAAACCGTTCATCCAATTCCCTAAATTTATTTAATTGCAAATTTCGAAAATATTTAAAAATCTGACCAACAGAAAAGACGTGAAACAATTACTCTCTGCAATACCTAATCTTCTGGATGATTGCATATTTAGCGCACTCAAAGGGTCGCTGTATCACCCGTTTACATCCTTTGGGATTTGCAATCATCTTCTGGATGATTGCATATTTAGCGCATTCAAAGAGGGATTTGAAAGAAGTGTTTTCATTTCAATCTTCTATATATTTCCGACCGTGGGAATCCATCCAATATACATATGTGCTTTTGATTTGTTTTATTTTTATTTTTGGAAGTATTCTAATGGACAGCGTATTCGGTGCTAGATTTTCGGATGACTAGATTAAGGGGGAGTTGCGGGATTCTACTTTAACGGATGATGACATTATACACTTTTTTTTATGAATTTTTTTTATTCTTAATAATGTGAGATGTTTAATGAAGTAAGTTTTTTTATGCTCGGTGTAGATTGATCTATATATTTATTTACTATCTATTTAATTTATATGAGCTCATAAAGTTAAAAAATGAAACGATGGGATGGAATTTTTAGGTATTTAGGGTAAACTTCACTTGGTTGCCTATTTAAGGGCATGATGACTCCATTGTAAAAAATAATAATAGATATATTGTTAGGAAGCAACTATTTCTAGGAATGTTTTACTTCCTTTGCATTGCTTTTTTTTAATGTTTTTTTGGGTCCAGAGAAATTGGCAACTCTTGTATTTAGGAAGCAACGGTTTCTCGGCATGTGTTATTTCCTTTGCATTGTTTAGAAATTAACAAATAGTCTTCTACTTAAGTGACCCAAAGTAAGAAGGGGTTGATTCCTTCTACTACCACTCTAATCTCTAGCCCTTCTAGAGAACATGTAAAACAAGGGGATTTGAACTTAGAATCTCTTGGTACATAACACTTATCAAAAAATTATTAAAAAAATTCAAGAAATTATCAAGTACATTCTACTTAAATGTGTAGAAAATTTTCCAATTTTCCTTGCATGCAAATTCCAATAGTTGGGATTGTTCTACACATAGGCTTAAGCTCATGAGTAGAATTTGTGAATGATTTGTGCAAGAACCATTTGGAAGTCAATGGTGTAGTTAGGACATGATACATTCTATCTTCTTCACCATCATAGGTAGCTCAATGAGTTGATTTTCCCTAGATGGCATCAAACATAAAACCAATAGTTCAAGGACTTGAGTGAAGGCTTCTCACTCGATGCCAACATTATCTCTCATTGCACTAATTATGTAGTTTATTATGCAAAAAGAGTGTGGTTCAAAAAACTTGGTTACGGAGATGTTGAACTTTGAAGTGATGAATACTTACAATGTCAAATATATATGGTTGCCTTTTCATAAGTTAGTGAGCGTGATTTAACAATAACATCACATTATCACATGACCTTTGATGTTTGATTGATATTCCCTTCAAAGATACAACTTCAAATCAATGGTACTTCTCATCTCTCCTTCATCTGTTTCAATGGAACAAGTGCCAAACTGCCCCTTCTCGTCTTTCAACTGTTCCAACACACCTGACATTAACCCATGAATGTATGGTCAAATCTATGCCTGAAATTAAACGACGGATTTCGTAATAAAAGTGGGGATCTACGTACTTGAAGACACGTCCGGGTACCCGTGTAGTCGAAGAATTCGAAGGCCGAGTGCAGTTGAGTTGAGATCAGTAACACCACTTTCTCTGCCGCATCCGATGCCCTTTTCTCTCCAGTAACTGTAGGTCAAATTAATATTAATTTATCCTCATAATCCATGAATTATATGCCACAAATATATAATGATGATAAGGCGACGATTTTATCTCAATTTTGAAATGCGCTGACTTGTGTACATAATCCAGCGCTGATTTTATCTCAATTTTGAAATGCCTGTCAATTCCCAAACGTTCAATGCTATCAACCATGGAAAGCCGTGAGAGAAGATCATTGAGGGGAGTGATTGATACTCCATCCTCAATTTCAATCTCAGTGAACATCTCTCTCACTTTCTCAATTAGTCTCTCAGCACGTTCACGATATGAAGGCTCCTGACCCACATACTTACATTCAACACCATTGTAAGTAAATAAAGGGGAAAAAATATCCATGGAGCAGCAACGTCAAGCCATTAATCATAATTGGGATGAAAATATTCTCAAAATCTGCAAGATAAAGAAGGATGCCTTTATCTTTCACCCCATCATTATCCCCCTGTCATTTGTTTAAAAAAGAATACACAGTCATTTGTTTAAAAAATATATATATATTCTCAAAATCTACCAGATAAAGAAAGATGCCCATCATTATCCCCCTGTTATTTGTTTAAAAAAATAAACATTGTCATTTGTTTAAAAAGAAAAAATATTCTCAAAATCTACAAGATAAAAAAGAAAAAATATTTTCAAAATCTGCACGATAAAAAAATGCCCTTTTATCTTTCATCCATCATTATGTTTAAAAAAGAAAACCCTGTCATTGGTTTAAAAAAGAAAAAATATTCTCAAATCTACAGGATAAAAAAGAAATCTGCACGATAAAAAAAATGCCCTTTCTTTCACCCATCATTATCCCCCTGTCATTTGTTAAAAAAAAGAAACCCCTGTCATTTGTTTAAAGAAACCCCTGTCATCATAAGCCGTGGAGAGAGATTGTATGAGGTCATCGTCCCAGAGGTCATCATAAGCCGTGGAGAGAGATTGTATGAGGTCATCGTCCCAGAGGTTGGAGTGATGATTCGCTAAGCGTCTCTTTACACCATCATCATGGAAGGTGTTACAGTTTTCCGTACAGCAAGAGTTGGGATTGTTGTAGGGTGCCACTGAGAGTGGAGCCATTGGAATGGAATGAATGGAGGAAAAATTGTGTTGAATATTTAGCGCACTCAAAGGGTCGCTGTACGAGGAAAAATTATGTTGAATATTTAGCGCACTCAAAGGGTCGCTGTATCACTGGTTTACATCCTTTGGGATTTGAAAGAAGGGTTTTCATTTCAATCTTCTATATATTTCCGACCATGGGAATCCATCCAATATACATATGTGCTTTTGATTTGTTTTATTTTTATTTTTGGAAGTATTCAAATGGACATCGTATTCGGTGCTAAATTTACTGTTTATTTAATTTACATGAGCTCCTAATAGTTGGAAGTTAAAAAATGAAACGATGGGATGGATTTGTTTTGGGTCTAGAGAAATTGACAAGTCTTGTACTTAGGAAACAAGGGTTTGTCGGCATGTGTTATTTCTTTTGGCCGTAGTCTAACTAGCCAGAGGAATCACCCTGAAAATCATGAAAATTCCGATAAGATTTTCAGAAAACCCGGCAGGAATTTTTCTAAATCCATGTTATAACTATCAAAGTTTAATATTTTGGGTGTCCTACAGGTTTTTGATTGTGCTGAATCCATTTCCAATGTCAAAATCAGGATTCAAACACTATTTCTGCAAGATTTTTAAAAAAAATTTGGCCCGGATTCCGGCCAATTTTGACCGTCCGGGCAATTCCTCCGGCTCGTTAGACGACTCCTTTCCTTTGCATTGTTTAGAAATTAACAAATAATCTTGTATTTAAGTGACACAAAGTAAGAAGGGGTTGATTCTTTTTACTACCACTCTAATCTCTAGCCCTTCCAGAGACACATGTAAAACATGGGGATTTGAACCTAGAATCTCTTGATTGAGCTACCCCTTATGGGCTTTCCTTGTTGAATTATTATGATGCATTTATTATATCTATTTTTATAATAGTGGTATCAAAGCTAAGGGAAGGGAACTTTATTCAAAAAAATCTCTATGATTTATATGAGCCAATGAGAGATCGGTGTAATAGAACTAAGCTATGTTGAGGATAATTGAGCGATATTAAGAAGACTAGGACAAGGTGAGTGGTAGATAATTGATAAGTGGAGGTCGAAGAATAGGCCAATTCTCTCTCCTTCCATCTCTCCTTCTTTCTCTCAATTTCTCTCTCTCCCTTTCCCTCCCACCTCCCTCTCTCTCTCCTCCCCGTCACTCTCTCTCTTCCCTCCAACTTTGTCGCTATCTCCTTCTCTCTCTCTCTCTTTCCTTTCTCTCCCTATCTCTCCTCTCCCTCTCTCTCTCTTCCCCCCTCTCCTCTCTCACACTCTCTCTCTCCATCTCTCCCTTGTCACTCCCTCTCTCTCTCCACCTATATATCTCTATATCTTTGTTCTTTCCTCTCTCTCTCTCCCCCCCTTTCAACTCCATCTCTCTCTCCTTCTCTCTCTCAAGCCCTCTCTCTCTTCCTTCCTCTATCTCTCCCCGCATCTCTCTCTCTCTCTCTCTCTCTACCCTCCAACTTTTTCTCTATCTCTCTCCCTCTCTCTTCCTCTCTCTCCCCCTCTCTCTCCTCCCTTTCTCTCCCTCTCTCTCCTTTCCTCTTTGTCTCTCCATCTCTCCTTCTTTCTCTCAACTCCTCTCTCTTTTCCTTCCACTCTCCCTCCCTCCCGCCTACCTCTCTCTCTCTCTCTACCCTCCAACTTTGTTGCTATCTACCTACCTATCTCCTTCTCTCTCCCCTTATCTCCCACCTCCATATTTGTGTGTGTGTCTCTCTCTCTCTCTCTTACCTCCTCTTATCTCTCACTCACTCTCTCTCCATCTCTCCCTTGTCACTCCCCTCTCTCCACCTATATCTCTCTATATCTTTTTTCTTCCCTCTCTCTCTCTCCCCCTCCAACTACATCTCTCTCTCTCTCCCTCTCTCCTTCTCTATATTAAGTCCTTTCTCTCTCCCCCTTTCTCTCCCACCTCCCTCTATATCTCCTCCAATCTCTCTCTCTCTCTCTCTCTCTCTCTCTCTACCCCATCTCTCTCTCTCTACCCTCCAACTCTGTCATGTGGTGTTAATAATAATTGGCTCCATACAATGAAAATGTTTGTAACCACGGATTGAAGATAACCGTACTAATCATATATTTATTTTGAAATAAAAAATATAATACTAATTGTTATGAAATGAAATTGTTCATCCAATTCCCTAAATTTATTTAATTGCAAATTTCCAAAATATTTAAAAATCTGACCAAGAGAAAAGACGTGAAACATTTACTCTCTGCAATACTTAATCTTTTGGATGATGAGGAAAAGTTGTGTTGCATATTTAGCACACTCAAATGGGTCGTTGTATCACCGGGTTACATCCTTTGGGATTTGAAAGAAGTGTTTTCATTTCAATCTTGTATATATTTCTGACCATGGGAATCCATCCAATATACATATGTGTTTTTTATTTGTTTTATTTTTATTTTTGGACGTATTCTTTTTTCCAAAGAAAAAATTCGAACCATCTATTAATTCATAGAAAGTTGCATAGTATATGCATAAAGAATTCCAAAAAACTGCATTTTCCCCTTTTTTAGGAGGGGTAATGGAGTTACTGAGAATAGAGGTGCCTCAATTCTCTCAACCATTTCACACATGCAAGATCTAATGCATCTTTTTTCATCCCTCGGGCTTTCCGTATTAGGAAAATTACGCCCGAAACAGAGATGTATAAAGACAGTGTATTTTTGGTGATTTGCAAAAAACCAAAAACTAGGTGGTAGACACCGATCCAGTTCCAATATATTTTAGTCCAAAACCTGAAAGATGAGTGTTTGTTCCTGTCTCCTAGGCCTCCTCATTGAGGAAAATAGTCTGAAACAGAGACAGAGCTTATAAGTATATGTTTAGTACCAAATATACATCATTTTGTCTTTTTTGAAAAACCAAGAGAAATAAAACAAGAGCAGTAGGAAAACCATCAGGCAAAAGGGGGTTGCTCAATATTTCGAACTAGCCCACCATCAACCTCAATAGCTACCCGGTGCCCTAGATCATGCCGAATGCCCTTCTTATATAGGAGGTATGCTTCATGATTTCATTCCCTATAAACGTGACAAACAGATATCTCATTAAAAAATATTTTAAGATGGGAAACCTCGTTTAGTAAAGGAAAAAAATATAATTAAGACATCTTTGAGTCCCATTAAACCACTTGATGATTTTCATGGAATCCCTGAATATTTGAACTTCTCTCATTCCCAAGAATTAAAGTTAGCATAATAGTAGATGTAAAGCTTTTAACTCTACAAAATTATTTGTCCCCTGACCCAGACTGGCCACAACTTTAAGGATTTTTCCAGAAGGGACATGAATAGAAAGGCCCACTCCACATATGTTTTGAGGGTTCGAGGTGCCATCAAAATAAGCCCACAAGATGTCGCCCCTTATTTTTTCTTGTTGGAAGACTCGTGCTTGTTGAGGGTGGGCTGGATTTGGAATATAATCATATATTGAGGCCCATTCCACCGTAAGGACACTGATCAGAAAGAGCGAGTCTTTGAAGATAACATGATTCCTTGTTGTCCAGGTTCCCCAGGCAATCAGCAGAGGGATATTTCTGATCCTGTCATTTGGAGCTTCTTGCGACCATCTCTACCAAACTTCCTGCACATCCCTACCTTCCCATCTATGTGGGATTTTGAGAAGCCTCGTAGACTCATTCCAAAGACTGATATTAAAGGGCCATGTTAGGAATAGGTGTTGAACATATTCAAGACTAGCCTTGCATAGTGAGCACCATCTAGGTCCAATCTTTCTCCTGTGCTACAGAAATTCCCAGGAGGGGACTTTGTTCTGAAGTAGGCACCATACGAACTATCTCGTTTTTTCCAGCCCCTTCAACTCCCACAAAGGTTTGTACCACCAATCTGCCCCCCCCGCCCCCCCTCCAACCTTTCTGAGACATGAGCCATTTATATCCATATTTTGGAGAATACATCCCGAATAGGCAATGGACCCACCTGAGCTCATCCATCTTTTCCTGAATCCTTACGTTGGAATTTTTCAGATTTAATATGAAGCCCTCCCATTCCTCCAATCATATGTCTTCAATTTGAAGTTCATCCCCTATCATCCATGCTTGTCTCAACATTGTTGATCTGTCATGATTTTCTATATGACTCAAAGTGTTGATGCCCCTTTGATCCAGCTGCTCTATTAGGTCTCTTGATAAGGCATATCTCTTTATGCAGCCCACCCATGGGTCACGACCCAGTCTTACCTGAGTTCCATCCCCCACATGCCAAGCTAACCCTTATTCAATTAGATTAACTGAAGCTATAGTTGCTTTCCAGACAATTGATGAATTCTTTGATTTTTTTGACTGGCATTCGCAACCAATCTAGAATTGGCATTGGGTCTATGTATTTTCTTTTTGTAACATCCATCCAAAAATTATCAAGAGTGATAAGTCTCCAGGCTAATTTTGCTGCCAAAGACTTTGAGAAAGATGGGAGATCTTTTATTCCCCATCCTCCCCACGCTTTCAACCTCACTATTTTCTCCCAAGCCACCCAGGGCGTCACATGTTCCACCTTTGAGGCCGCCCATAAGAATCTACTACATACTTTGTTGATAGAGGAGAGGATGCTTTTTAGGACCCAAGAAAGGCCAGCCCATTACACCAGAATGGCCATAGCTATAGATTTAATCAGCACGAGTATTCCTGCTCGAGATAGCCATTTGAAACTCAAGTGTTTAATCCTTGCCTCTATCTTTGCAATTAGCCACTTCCAATCCTGAATGAGATAGGAGTCCGGCTTTATATAGAACCCCAAATACCTGAACGTGTCCTGAAGGGTTTTTACTTCAAATTGAAGAACTTCTTCGATTATGCCCACTTCTGCTCTGGTAAGACCAACCATTGTTAGGGTGGATTTTTGACAGATTATGCATAGACCAGTGGCTTTTAGGAAAATATCCACCACCTCCTTGAGACAACGACAATCTTCGAAGCTGCCATTACCGAACAATAGGATATCATATACAAACAACAAATGTGTGACAAATAAATTCACCGCCACTTCTATCCCTTTTAACTCCCCTCTTCTCTTTGCTTCATGAATCATCAGACTCAGACCCTCCCCTGCTAGTAAAAAAATAAGGGGGGAGAGGGGAAATCCTTGAAGGAGACCCCTTTTCACATTGAAGAACTTTGTAGCTGCTCCATTAATCAAGATGGCTATACTGGATGAAGATATGCACCCCATCACCTAATTTATGAAGTCAATCTTGAAGCCAAGGTGTGTCATTAGAAGCCTCAAGTACATCCAGCTAATTCTGTCGTAAGCCTTGGATAAATCAATTTTGACAATGGCTCCTTTTTTCCTGCTTCTTTTCAGACTATGGAGGGTTTCTTGGGCGACCCCTACAGCCTCATGGATTTGCCTTCCATCTAAGAATCCAAACTGTTCGAAGGAGATACTTCTAGAGAGAAAAGGTTTTAGGCGGGAGGCAATAACTTTTGCAATGATTTTATAGATGCAGGTATTGAGGGATATAGGTCTGAAGTCATCAAAAGACATTGGATGCTCTTTTTTTGGGATAAGGGCTAGGAAAGTGGCATTGAAGGGATGATAGATAGAACCCGTGCTGCGCGACTCTTCCACCACCTCTAGAAGATCCTCCCCCAAGAATTCAAAGAAATGTTGAAAGAATTCCACCATCCATCCATTAGGTCCTGGGCTTTTATCCTTCTGCATTGATTTTAGGATTCCTTCCACTTCCTCCTTTGTGACAGGCTCCATAACGTTGTTATTTCCTTCTTCATCAATGTAACTAGGGAAGAATTGTGCCACCCTTATTACTTCATAAATGGATGCCTCCGTAGGGGCTCTAAACAGAGATTTAAAGTGATTGACTCCAAGAGAGGAAAGGTCTTCGAAATAACATGCCATACCTTCATCCTTCATCTACAGTTCCCAAATTGTATTTATGTTTTTCCTTCCTTTAGCATAATTCTAAAAGAACTTGGTATTTTCATCTCTAGCTAGAAGCCAAATGACCCTACTTTTCAAACGCCAACTTTCTTCTCTTTCCAATAGTATTTTCTTTCGAACTGCTTCCAGACTCCTTATTATGTCTCTTAATTCAATAGAGGAATATCATGCCCCCTCCAGGCTTTCAAGAAAATCTAATTCCTCATTGACCTTCCTCAATTCCTCCTCCTCCTTTACTTTTTTGTCTTTTTCCTAGTCCTGAATGCCTTTATTCATTTTCTTCAGATTCTTGATGAGGTACCAGCCCATATTTCTAGGTTCCCTTAGTTTTTCTTTCCCCCATGTTGCATGGAACAAAGAGTTATAAGACTCATCTTTAAGACATGAGGAATTAAATTTGAATGGAGCTCCAGGTTTTTTCCGAGTGCCTTTGATTTCTAATAGGATGGGGAGGTGTTCAGATTGACCACCATCCCCGACCCAATGCCGAAATACAAATGATATTGCCACCAAGTCTTTACTAAGAAGGAAACGATCCAGTTTCTTTACCACCCATTCCTCCCATTCTCCTGTTCCTCCAAGTAGGTCTGGGCTTGATCAAATTTGCATCCACAAGATTAATCAGTAAATAGGTCTGCCTGCACAGAGGAGCTCCAAGATTCCGATAACCCCAGAGAGAAATTAAGGTCTCCTCCCAAGATAATATTTGGATTATTCAGACAATTTTTGGCAAAGAGGTTGTTCCAAAAATGCACTCTCTCTGTACAAGGGCCATAGACATTAAGAGGGAGAATAGGGTGGAAAATTTCATTAGAGTAAACTTCCATAGCCATAGAAATTTCAAAGCCCCATGAGTTCAACTCTTTCATTCTTTCGGAGTTAAAGCCCATCGCCAAACCCCCCAATCTACCTTGAGCATCCAAAGCCTGGAAAACCCATCCTGGAAACATCCTTGACAGAATACCTTTCACCTCCTTCCCCAAGCTCAATGTTTCCTGAAGCATAAAGACATTAGGGTTTTGGGTCTTCATCAAGTCCCTTAATGCTAGTTTCTTAGGTTGAATAGCTAAACCCCTACAATTGTAAGAAAGAATAATCATCGATAACTCTGGGGGGGTGGCTGTGCTGCTCTAAGCACCCCTGAGAGGGACTTCTGCTTCCCATCAGCAATTTCTAATTTAGCCTTGACTTGAGCCTTGGAGAGATTCAATTTCCTACCTCTCAGTTTTCTTAGCCCAATCAGGACGTAACTGGACTCTAGCCCTCCTATAGCATCTCATTTCCAAGGTTTTTTCACTAAGGATCTAAGGTTATAGGGGGGTTTTTCAGGAATACCCGACTGGGAAGGATCAGAATCAATCTCAACTTCAGAGAGGGGGACCCAAGTGGATGACGGGATAGAAGTAATGATATTGTCAAGAAACTCAATGAATTCATGCATTTGCATATATTCCATGTGTGTAGGCCTAGAGGGACCAGGCTTAGATAAAGCAAAAACAGATGTGCAAAAAGATGTGAAAAGGGAGGAAGAAGAGACTAGGGGCATACCCTCCAAGGAAGTTCTGGTTGAGCTAGCTTCGGATGGAAGATCTTGAGCAGGGGGAATCTCCTGATCTTGATCCTTTGCTGGAGTATAATGTTGACTTGTCGAGTGATCTGTAGGTAATGATTCGTTCATAGTTGCACCCAGACCCTTGACCCCCTCCATCAAATCCTCTTCCAGATCCATGTTCTCCTTTGCGCTTGCAGATGGAATGGACTCCCGAGTGCTCTTTTTCTATTTTCTTCTTCTGCGATGGCCAAGGGGATAATCCTTTGCAAGGTGACAATACTTATGGCACGGATGAAAATGGAATGGTAAGTGTTCATAATCCAATGTATGATTGAATTCATAATCCTTGTACTTCAAACAAATTTCATCTACAAGCCCTTCCTTAGGATTTATATTTATTAGGATTCTGGCTGCACTCAGGTCCCTGGTTTTCTTGAAGGATAGGTCTACTTCTAAGAATTGACCCAGAGTATTCCCAATTGAGTGGAAAGCTGAGTCTGTCTAGAAAGAAAATGGGAGACTAGGAAGATTTACCCAGACTGGGGACTCTTCCATTTTCTCTCTCTAAGCATCGAAGAGCGGTGTCCATGTTTTGAGAGAAATAGGCCCCTTCCCAAAGCACCAGTTCCTCTCAAGTACCCAGTCCAGGTGTTACTTCTTCTCAAATTTTAGGCTAAAACATCCCTTAGCAAGAGTTTGGATTTTCGTTGGTTTTCATGGCACATCTAACCATTCCGAGTTAGTCCAATCTTTGATATAATTAGCCTAGAATTTTCTTCCTCTCACTCTTCCTACAAGTATGGTCTATGTTGCTTCCATAACTTCGTCGATGCGGATGTATACTCCAAATACATAGCAAGGGTGCCGATATTTTCTCCTAATTAGCTTGTTCTTTTTCCTTTTCGTTCCTACAGGCCCACTTCTTCCTCCTTCCTCCCCTTCCACAGGCCTTTCGAGTGCATCTGGTACTCCTAGTGAAGGCAAACCTGGCCACCTTCCTTCAGCTGCCTGAGTACCTTCCCGATCCAAGTCACCTGCTACAGCCTGCCTTGATTCAAGGCCAAAATCCTCCTCCCGACTTATTCCTTTGAGATCATCCAAAACCCTTACTTATCTTCCCTCTACTCACGAGGAAAATAGAACCCCCTCCTGACCTGTGTCTGTCTGGTTTAACCCTAGAGAATTTTGATTTGAACCCTCTACCAATACTAGTCCCGTGCTTGCCGCTTCAATTTCTGACAAGAGAAGGAAGTTTTCCAAAAAAATGAAACCCTAGCACGGAATAGGGTTCCTTTGCAAAAACGAGTCTTCCCTAGGTCTTCCTCTATCCAATTCCTGGCCTCTATGACTCTCTTCTAAAAAAGATTTTAGAGCCACAGAACCATGGAAACCACAACTTGCAACAATATCTTATAAACCCCCTATAAGAACCGGAAAAGTGGAAATACCTGTAGCGAAGGAATTTGAAGGGTTTGTTGGTTTGATTTATGACAATTGCCACCGAACTGCTCCTGAGAAGCCACAGGAGAACCTAACCCTTTTGCACCTTCGGCCTTCCACACACAGTTGAAGATGCTCTACAAGATTTCCTCCAATAACACAACCCCGTTAGTTAGGTTCCGAGCAATTCCTGAACCTTTATACCTCGGCTCTGTCTTTGCAATGGTCGAAAAGTATAATCCAGGTTTTTTTCAGAAACCTCATGCCCCCAGCAAGTTAGCAGGTCTTCCTACGTCGGTTCAATTTCCACGTGATCCCATTCAAACCCCATCGATAAAGGCTTTAGGTCTTAAACTAACACCTCGACAGCACATAAAACACACCTGCACAGAACTCATTTTCTCACAATGCCGTCTAGCAAGTAAGTTAGGGTTTGGTAAAACAAAAACTGCCATCCTAGCCTCGATTATCCGGTTGCGGTCATGGCGAATCATGTACAAACCGTGTCCTGCAGCAAAAGACACAGATGGCCATAGTAATCTGACAAGCCCGAACGCTTGTCACATCTAGAGTATTTATGTATGTAGACTCTGAAGCCTGTACCCAGCTTGAACCTACCTACATCGTCCGCCATTTTTAGGGGTTTTCACCATTTTTTTCCTCCTTCCTTTGATAAGTTATTATGATATCTTTATATTATTATTATAGAAAAACTAAAATAACAAAAGAGTTTGGACGTATTCTAATGCATAGCTTATTCTATTATGTTAAAGTTCAGGGGGTGCTAAATTTTTGGATGACTAGATTTAGGGGACGTTGCGGGATTCTACTTTTTCGAATGATGAAATTATACATTTTTTTAATGCATACACTTTTTTATGATTTTTTTTACTCTTAATAACAATGTGAGATGTCTAATGAAGTAAGTTTTTTTATGCTTGGTGTAGATTGATGCATATCTTTATTTACTGCCCATTTAATTTACATGAGCTCCTAATAGTTGGAAGTTAAAAAATGAAACGATGGGATGGAATTCTTAGGTATTTAGGGTAAACTTCACTTGGTTGCCTATTTAAGGGCATGATGACTCCATTGTAAAAAATAATGATAGATATATTGTTAGGGAGAAACTCTTTCTAGGAATGTTTTACTTCCTTTGCATTTCTTTTTTTTATGTTTTTTAGGTCTAGAGAAATCGACAAGTCTTGTACTTAGGAAGCAAGGGTTTCTCAGCATGTGTTATTTCCTTTGCATTGTTTAGAAATTAACAAATAGTCTCGTACTTGAGTGACACAAAGTAATAAGGGGTTGATTCCTTCTACTACCACTCTAATCTCTAGCCCTTCTAGAGACACATGTAAAACAAGGGGATTTGAACCTAGAATCTCTTGGTACATAACACTTCATTATCATGACGATCATCAATTGAGCTACCCCTTATGGGCTTTCCTTGTTGAATTATTATGATGAATTTATTATATCTATTTTTATAATAGTGGTAACAAAGCTAAGGGAAGGTAACTTTATTCAACAAAATCTCTATGATTTATATGAGCCAATGAGAGATCAGTGTAATAGAACTAAGCTATGTTGAGGATAATTGAGCAATCTTAAGAAGACTAGGACGAGGTGAGTGGTAGATAATTAATAGGTGGAGGTCGAAGAATAGGAAATTTCTCTCTCCTTCCATGTCTCCTTCTTTCTCTCAATTTGTCTCTCTCCCTTTCCCTCCCACCTCCCTCTCTCTCTCCTCCCCGTCACTCTCTCTCTCTTCCCTCCAACTTTGTCACTATCTCCTTCCTTATCTCCTTCTCTCTCTCCCCTTCTCTGCCCCATTCATTTTTGTGTCTCCCTCTCTCTCTCTCTTTCCTTTCTATCACTATCTCTCCTCTCCCTCTCTCTCTCTTCCCTCCTCCCCTCTCTCACTCTCTCTCTCCATATCTCCCTTATCACTCCCTCTCTCTCTCCACCTATATATCTCTATATATTTGTTCTTTCCTCTCTCTCCCCCCCCCTTCCAACTCCATCTCTCTCTCCTTCTCTCTCTCAAGTCCTCACTCTCTTCCTTCCTATATCCATCCCCCCATCTCTCTCTCTCTCTCTCTCTCTCTCTCTACCCTCCAAATTTTTCTCTATCTCCCTTCCTCTCTCTTCCTCTCTCTCCCCCTCTCTCTCGTCCCTTTCTCTCCCTCTCTCTCCTTTCCTCTTTGTCTCTCCATATCTCCTTCTTTCTATTAATTCCTCTATCTTTTCCTTCCACTCTCCCTTTCTCTTCCACCTACCTCTCTCTCTCTCTCTACCCTCCAACTTTGTTACTATCTACCTACCTATCTCCTTCACTCTCCCCTTATCTCCCCCCCCCCCTCTCTCTCTCTCTCTTATCTGTCACTCACTCTCTCTCCATCTCTCCCTTGTCACCCCCCTCTCTCTCCACCTCTATCTCTCTCACAGGGGCAACGCTAACAAGGAAATATTATATCACATGCATTCATATTGGGATATAAAAAACGAAAAAAACATAAAACAATACAATTGATATATAACAAGAGGTAAAATAGCTTTTATATGTTATATTATAATATATATATATATATATATATATATATATATATATATATATATATTATAAGGTATTTTTTATTTCATATATGGGCCAAACAGAGGCCAAACACAGGCGGGAGTATCGTGGGAGTAGAGAGTGCAACGAACTTGGCCAAACAGCTCGGGCACCACACTGTTGAGTTCTGTTCCTGAGAATAGCAAACATGGTGACAATCCGGATCCACATCTGTTGAGTCTCGTTCCTATATTCAGATAGGGTGTTTTACAAAAACCCCCATCTTTGGATTCTTCCTATTGCGTTTGAGATTGTTCACATTGCAATTGGGGTCCTGGTAAAATTTTCCTCTAGAGTATCGATAGTGCAACAAACTTCGGGTTACTTCCTATCTCAATTAGTGATAAACATTCATCTATTTGTGGTGTGGAAGAAAGGGTATTTGGAATTTATCCTCAGTAGTATCGAGAGTGCAACCAACTTCAGGTTACTTCCTCAGACAATCAGTGAGGCAACATTCATCAAGTTATGCCATGGAAGCAAGGGTATTTGGTGTCTGTTTGGGTAGTGAATTATCATCCAAATGTCTTTTGAGGCAGCGAGAATAGGCTGAGGTTTAGTTGGAGGCAACAAGGGTTTATGTGTTCATGTTTGACATAGTGACCCATCTTGAGCATCTTCTTGTGGAAGTGTAGTTCCTGTAGGGTTAAATCCCCAGCAATTTTTGGAAATCTAATTTCCACTTGGTTACCAACTATCTTGAATCGCCAGGTGCAACATAAAATACCTTCTCATATGTCACTCTAGAGTGTAATACTGCCTCACATTATGTGTCTACCACATCCAAGAGATTCCCCTCCCATAGACTCATTTTGCTTTATTAGTATAACAGATCCTATGATACACTTTATTAACGTGTTATGGTAAAATAAGAAACTAAATTCTTTAGTACTCAATGAAACTACTACATAACTCCTAGAATCATCTCTGCAAGATGATCCTGAAGCCTTTTCAAGGCAACAAGAACATGACGAACTGTTATTCTATGACTGGATATAATCGTTGTTTGTCTCTCCCTTTTTTGATGGGACTAATATGTAGTGCTAGTAATAACTGGCTCCATACAATGAAAATATATGTAACCATGGATTGAAGAGTGAAATGAAGATTCTTCAATTGACCTTGTCATGTTCTCTTTCCAACATTTTACCCAAAGGGATGTTTCATTGGCTAGTAATGCTTGCACTAGCCTCTTATCTCTTTTTTCCACTTCTCAATTCTTTTCTAGACATGGTTATACCTCTACATCACATTCCTCTACCCTAGGAACTGTTTGTAGGGGATTTTATGGGACCATGGAAAGAGGAGCCCTTGCACTATATGATACGATTTCTTGATGTGTTATGGTAAAATAAGAAACTAAATGGTTTATTACTCAATGAAACTGCTACAGAAATATTATAATCATCTCTGCAAGATGATCCTAAAGCCTTTCCAAGGCAACTAGAACATGAAAAAATGTTATTCTATGACTGGCCAGAACTGATGCTTGTCTCTCCCTTTGTTGATGGGACTGATATGTAGTGTTAATAATAACTGGCTCCATACAATGAAATTTTTTGTAACCATGGATTGAAGAGTGCAATGAAGATTCTTCAACTAACCTTGTCATGTTCTCTTTCCAACATTTTACCCTAAGGGATGTTTCATTGACTAGTAATGTGTGCGATGGCCTCTTCTCCCTTTTTCCCACTTCTTTATTATTTTCTAGACATGGTTGTTCCTTTACATCACATTCCTCTACCCCAGGAACTAGCTATAGGGGATTTGATGGGGCCATTGGAAGGGGAGCCCTGACACTCTAAGATTAAGCTCCAGGGCTTTGTAGATGTTCAATATTGTTTTTACAAACCCTTTCACCACAATGAGTGATCTTATATTCCTTTTTTAAAAAGGGCTTGTTGTGATATCATCTCTTGCTATTTTTTTATGTTTTGAGATTTCTATTTGGTGTGTCAGAGATTCTACAATGGGTTTTCATAAGTGTATGTTTTCTTGTTTTTTCATTTCAAAAACCCATTGTTTGAGGTCTAGTACCTCTGAATGGATCTCCTTGTTTTCATTCTCAAGAAATTCTATTCTCTGCAACAAATTCTTGACTTGTGATATCCAATATTGAGAGTCCATGTACCATGTTAATATGAATGGGGATATATATTTTTCTTTGTTGTTGTTAGAATTGCTGAGGGTCCAGTCCTGTGTTTCAATTGTTAATTTGTCCTTGAGCAGTGATGATGGTGGTGAGACCTCCATTTAAGTCTTTAATATTTTTAAAAACTACCTCCATTGTTGTTGCCACTGTTTTGAGGCAACACCCTGCCACTTCCATTGTATAGTTGTTTGAGGTGATTGGGGCTGCTAACTTCTAAGTTGACATTGTTAGACTATGTACATATTAATTGTAATTTATGCTTTTTACTTCTTTTTTCCTATCTCATTGAACTCTGTATGAAAATTTAAAATCTACTAGCTACTATTTTCATTTTTATAACCAAAAATGTTTGTTTGGATACATAGTTGTTTTGATCATATTCATGTTTTCAATGGAAGGTTGTTTCTGTTAAAATTATTTGCAATAAAAAGAATATAAAATCATAGGGTTATGGGTTTTTGGAGTTTGCAAGCCACGCAAGAGCTGAGAGATCTTTGCAAACTTACAATGGTGAACATATTCCTAGCACTGAACAATTTTACAGCATAAATTGGGCAACCTTTGGCATTGGAGAAAAGTGATTTGAGTTTGGAAATGATTATCCTATATTTGTTGGATATTTGGCATATGATGTGGAAAAATATTTGTTGCAAGAAACATTCCGAACTAGATACCAAATTATAAAACGTGCCAAGGTTGTTACTGATAGGGTTACAGTTCGTTCAAAAGGATATGGGTTTGAAAGGTTTGGGGATGAGATTAAGCAAGTTCGGACTATGACAGAGATGAATGGGGTGTTTTGTTACTTAATATCTATGTGGATAGGTCTTTCTTCTTACATTAAAATAGAACCAATTCCATTTCCTGATGCATCAAATTCTATAATAAAGGTTTTTGTGAATTCTGGCGTAGCTAAGACTGGTGCTAGGCACATTTCCTCTTTAAGATGTTCAAAGGCCTTAGTTGCTTCAGGAGTCCATGAAAATGAATCTTTCTTAAATAATGTTGTTAGAGGTGCTTCTATTCTCCCATAATTTTTAACAAACTTGTGATAATACCCTGTTAACCCGAGAAATCCGCACAATTGATTTATGGTTGTGGGGACTTTCCATTCCTTAATGGCTTTAATTTTGTTAGGGTCTACCTTAATGCCCTCGTGAGATACAAGAAGACCTAGATATTCAACCTCTTGTACTCCAAAGAAACATTTGGATGTTTTGCATATAATTTTTTCTCCTCCAATAGTTTGAGCACCCTATCAACATGTTGAACATGATCCTTCCAAGACCTGCTGTAGATTAGTATATCATCAAAAAATACTAGCACAAATTTTATAAGGAAGGGTTTGAAAATGGAATTAATCAACCCTTGAAATGCAGAGCAGCATTGAAGACCAAAAGCAAGGACTAAAAAAAATTCATAATGACCCTCATGAGTTCGAAATGTTGTTTTTGGAATATCTTCAGTCTTCATTCTAATTTGATGATATCCTGAATGAAGATCCAACTTGGTAAAATAAATTTCTCCATGTAATTCATCCAATAATTCATAAATCACAGGAATGGGAAATTTATATTTAATAGTGACCTTATTGAGCTCCCTATAATCCAAACACATGCACCAGGATCCATCCTTCTTGTGCACCAATACTACTGGAGCAGAGAAAGAACTTTGACTAGGTTGAATTATACCAACCTATAACATTTTTGAAATCATACGTTCAATTTCGCTCTTTTGGAAATAAGGATATCTGTAAGGCCTGATGTTTGGAGGAACACTTCCTGGAATCAAATGACTAGCATGATCATGATCACGAATAGGTGGGAGTCCTTTGGGAGTTTCAAACACCTTGGAATGAGTGTCCAATATTTTTTCTAGATCTGGAGAAATAGATGATTTTTATGTTGGAACTTCTAGTGAGCATAATTGTGAAATTACGTGTTGTTATTTCTTCAAAAGATTTTTCATGACATTAGAGCTTATTATCTTTCTTTGCTTCCCAGTGATACCTCGTAATTCGATTTCCTTTCCTTTCGAAAAAAATTTCAAGAAAATTTCTTGAAAATTAAAAGCTATCGTCCCCAAAGATTTTAACCATTGTACTCCTACTACAACATCATCACTTCCCATTGGGATGGAAAGCATTGGACTATTGAATACATACTCCCCCATGGCTAGTTTAATATTAAGGCATTTTCTAGAGAAATTTATAGTTCCTCCATTTGCAACCATCACTTGACATTCTAGTGCTAGGTATAGGAAACAATTCAATTCCTTGGCTACCTTACAATGAATAAAATTATGGGTACTACCCGAATCAATGAACACTAGTACCTTTTTCTTGTTGATATGTCCTTCTATCTTGAGAGTTTGAGGAGTGGTAATTCATGCCAATGCATTACACGATATGGACAGACTCATTTCTTCTTCTTCTAGGGTTGGTTCCTGGTGTATATCCTCTTCTTTTGAAGTTTCTTGTTCATTTTCTTCCTGCTCTTCACAATCTATGTAAAACAATTTCTTCTCAGCACACTTATGACCTTTAGTGTATTTTCTATCACAACTGTAGCAAAGCCCTTTTGATCTTTTTTCTTCCAATTGTTATGGTGTCAACCTTGTAGGTTGTGGAAGTCTAGGAGTAGAAACACTTCCATCTTTATAGATGTGAGTGGTAAGCTTCCTTGTCGCCATAATTTTACATTCAATTTTTCTTGCCAACCTGAATGCTTTCTCCAATGAATCAGGTTCCCAAATGTGAACTTCATGTTGGATTTTATCCTTTAAAATCCCTATGAAGACATCATCCTGTGTTCCTCTAGAATATCAGTTACCCTTATATTCAATTTTTGGAAGTCCTCAATGTGCTCCACCATTGAACCCTTTTGTTTGAGATTTATCAATTAGCTAAAGAAGGTGTTTCTCTTTGTATCCTCATAATGTGCTATCATTTCCTCCATAAAAATTGACCAAGTGACAATTTTTTTACGGGAGAAAAGCCATCGATACCATACAAATGTATTTTTTTCTAAATGTAAAGTTGCAATGCGTACCTTTTGTGTGCTTTTCACATTATTGAGATCAAAATATTGCTCCATTTTTAGTATCCATGTTATGGGAGCCTTGCCATCAAACTTCCTCATATCCATCTTTGGAATATGGTGGTTCTTCAATCCAACATTAGAGTTTATGAAACACGATTAACATTTATTTTCTTCTCATCATTAGTTTCCTCTACTATCTTTTCACCATTAGGAATCATTTCTTGTATCAACTTTGAAAAACCTTCGCTCAAAACTTCCATGTCTTCCTTCAAACCTTCCATTTTTACTTCCATACCATTCTTCAAACCATCCATCATAGTTTCCATGCCTTTCTTATAACCATCCATCTTAGGTTCCACACTTTTCTTTAAAACATCCATTTCATTTTTTGTTTCTCTTTGCGAGAGCGAAATTTGGTGCACTTGCTCTTGTAATTTTGATATGCCATGTTGCATTTCTTCATCTTCATGAGCCATTATAGAGCCTTATTGAGGCTTAATGTTCGTTGAATTATTTTTATGGGGAATTTTAGAACCCAATACTGATATCTATTCTACAATATGCCCTTGGAATCAATTCAAATTGATTCTTCGAACAATACTTTTGCAATTCGGAAAAAAAATACCCACCTTTTTCTTGCTGTTGAGGAGCTCGATATTGGAATTGAATTATCTCTGTGATTTCAGATCTTAAATATCTTAAATTTGGCCCTGTAGCAGCACTCTGAGTTTTCTTTCGAATGCCACAGGTCTGACCTGATTTGGATTCTTCAAGGCAAAGTTATACCCGATCTCCCACAATGACCTAATTATGGATTGGTTCAGTAAAGCTAACTTGTACGACGTGACACATGTCACTGTTTCCTCCTTAGGCTCTAAAATTGATACATAGGAAACCAAAGTCCATGTGATTGTAGCCACTTTTTACAGTATTCCAATCAGAAGTTTAGAGAGAGAGTTATGATGATTTTCCCACGGTCACCTCTTTGAGATGAAATTCAAGAGCCTAAAAAAACCCTAACTTCCACAGATCATATCTCCGACAATATTGCGAACCAAGATCTGAAATTTGTATAGGAAGTTCCATAAGATTTCGTCTTTTCTTTGTAAAAATTTCAGCATTTGAATCATCATAGAAAAAAATTTATAGTGCAAATTCCACAATGAACTATTTCAGGTGAAATTCGAGAGCCTAAAAAAACAATAACTTCCACAGATCATATCTCCTAAATATTGCTAACCAAGATCTGAAATATGTACAGGAAGTTCCTCAAGATTTCGGCTTCACTTTGTAAAAATTTCAGCTTCTTAACCTTCGTAGAAAAAACGATATAGCGAAAATTCCAAGATGACCTGTTTGAAGCAGTGAAACCCTAGAATCCAAAGCTTTGATACCAAATGTTATGAAACCAACTCCAAAAATAGAAGAAAAGAGAGATCAATGCCTTAGAAATAAGCCACTTCGAGGGGGGGAACCTCTAATACATTACATAAATGAACAATTTTTGGATGATACAAATGACAAAACCTCCTTTTCTATATATAGGAGTTCATGGGGCCACAATGTAATCCTAGCAAACCTAACAATAATAATGTAAGGGTACAAAAATAACAATAAGGGGGTTACACTAACAAAAATAAGGGAATATACTAGTAAAATAGGGACCTAACACAATGGAACTACTATAGAACTCTTATAATCATCTCTGCAAGATGATCCTAAAGCCTTTAGAATGCAACTAGAACATGACAAACTGTTATTCTATGACTGACTAGAACTGTTTCTTGCCTCTCTGTTTGTTGATGGGGCTAATATGTAGTGTCAATAATAACTAGCTCCATACAATAAAAATATTTGTAACCATGAATCAAAGATTACAATGAAGATTCTTCAACTGACCTTGTCATGTGCTCTTTCCAAAATTTTACTCTAAGGGATGTTTCATTGGCTAGTAATGCATGTGGCAGCCTCTTCTCACTTTTTCCCACTTCTCTATTATTTTATAGGCATGGTTCTGCCTTTACATCACATTCCTCTACCCTAGGAACTAGCTGTAGGGGATTTGATGAGGCCATGGGAAGGGGAGCCCTTTCACTCTAAGATTAAGCTCCAAGGCATTGTAGATGTCCAATATTTTTTTTACGAACCCTTTCACCACAATGAATGATCTCATATTGCTTTTTTTAAAAGGGCTTGTTGTGATCTCATCTTCCTTTTTAAAAAAGGGCTTGTTGTGATATCATCTCTTGCTATATTTTTATGTTTTGAGATTTCTGTTTGGCGTGTCAGAGATTTTAAAATTGGTTTTCATAAGTGTATGTTTTCATGTTTTTTCATTTCATAAACATGTTGTTTAAGGTCTAGTACCTCTAAATGGATCTACTTGTTTTCATTCTCAAGAAATTCTATTCTCTGTAGAAAATTCTTGACTTATGACCTGCAATATTGAGAATTCATGCATCATGTTAATATGAATGGGGCTATATATTTGTCCTTGGTTTTTGTTACAATTGTTGACGGTCCAATCCCATGTCTCATTAGTTAATTTGTCCTTGACAAGCGATAATGGTGGTGAGACCTCCATTGAAGTCTTTGATATTTTTAAAAAATACCTCCACTATTGTTGCCATTGTTTTGAGGCAACACCCTACCATTGCCATTGTAGAGCTGTTTGAGGTGTTTGGGCTACTAAATTCTGATTTGACATTGTTAGAATATGTATATTAATTGTAAATTATTCTTTTTACTTCTTCTTTCCTATATCATTGTACTCTATATGAAAATTTAAAATCTACTGACTATTATTTGCATTTTTATTATCAGAAATGTTTGTTTGGATACATAGTTTTTTTTTATCATATTCATGTTATCAATGGCAGGTTGTTTTAGTTAAATTTATTCACAATAAACATACTAGACAATGAGAGGGTTATGGATTTGTGGAGTTTGCAAGCCATGCAGGAGCTGAGAGAGCTTTGAAAACTTACAATGGTGCACATATGCCCAACACTGAATAATTTTACAGGATAAATTGGGCAACCTTTGGCATTGGAGAAAAGCAGCTTGAGATTGGACCTGATTATCCTATATTTGTTGGATATTTGGCATATCATGTGACAAACTATTTGTTGCAAGAGAAATTCCAAACTAGATACCAAACTGTAAAAGGAGCCAAGGTTGTTACTGATAGAGTTACAGGTCATTCAAAAGGATGTGGGTTTTTAAGGTTTGGGGATGAGATTGAACAATTTTGTGCTATGACAGAGATGAATGGGGTGTTTTTTTCCTTAAGATCTTCGTGGATAGGTCTTGCCACAATAAAGAATATGAAAAAAATTTAGCAACCATATCCTAAACATAAGTTGTGCAAATGTATACATAAATGTATTGATTTTTTAAATATTTTATTAGTCTAGTAGCAGATGCTATAATGGTGAATAATGGTTGCGTTGGTGGAAAAATTCATATTTTACATTGATATGGATCAAATCTTCTTTTTCTTGCCTCTGCGCTATGTATCTTTTGGCTCTAGTCTATGTACTGAGTATTTTCGTTTCTAAAGTATCAGTTGGCTAGTATTGCAGTTTCTTTTTCGTATATTCCTGATTCCAATTATGTTTGAATACATTATACCCAATTAAGATATTTTTTAAAATAACATTAGAATTTGGTCAATTGATGTGGGAGGTTTTTAAAACTTGTGAATTCTATACAAGTCAACTTTTCTAAGCTTTGGAATTAATTTCCATTTCAAATATTTCAATAGAAGCCACGGTGGTTGCTTTAGTTGATCCGCAAAGCCATTTCCTTCCAATTGTTTTCCTTTCCTCTTTGAAATTGGGCAAAATTTAATTGGAGATTAGAGTTATGAAAGCTTATAAAAATGATGTTGTCTCAAAGCAGGATTCCAAGAGGCTCTGTTCCGTTAGGGGCCTAGAACAAAATTGAGCATAGAAAAAACATCCTTTTAGTGGGTGGCCTCACCTAGGTCAGATCTATTTTTTATGTAATGAACTGTTATTTTGTCATTTATTTGACACTTTTGTAGCATTTTATGCTACTGTCAAACACTTTTTTTATTGTATATTCATGAGTTCTACACCTTGTTAGCTTTACTTTTCCAAATCCTGTTTATATAATCAATTTCTCCCTTTCCTATTTTAATTGGTTGTTTCCTTCATTTTTTTATAAAAAGTTTACTATTCAATTTTTTTTTAAAGTTTTATAATAGAATGATATATGTTTTTTTCCCCAATTTCTTAGTGTCCATCTTATTTTCATCTTCTGTATCTTTACAAAATATTTTCAAACATTCAAGGCATCTTCTAGGCAGGCATGGTATATGGTTTTCATAGGTATCATGTTGTCATGAATGATTGATTAACAGTTTGGAGGCTTTGAGACTATCTTTTGTATTTCTGTAAAGGATATTCAAGTGGATGCCACCTTCATATTGTGGCTATCCTGACATATAAATTAGCCTATTTAAATTGAGTTGAAATAGTTGGTTGTTGTAGATGTGTCTGGAACAATGCTTGAGTAGTGTTTTGTAATATAAACTGCTCATAATGGATGTAAGGAAATGGGAGGCTTCGATATTATTTTTGTATTTTATGTCAGTAATAAGTATAGCCAAGTGGATGCCACCTTGTTTGGTTGATGCCTATCTAAATTGAGTTCAAACAGTTGGAGTTTTTTGGTATTACAAACTTCTCAAACAAAATGTAAGAAATTGGTTTTAATGAATTTATTGTATATCTTACATTGCATATTTCATCTTTTGTGTTTATTCCTGATATTTACTCTTACATCTATTAGGTTTTATTAGATCCTTTGGATTCAATCATCTTCCTTCAAGGTATTACTTATAGAAAGTGTATTGTCAATTTTCTCCATTAGTGTCTTATCCCTAATGTTCACCCCATACCATAACAACTAGAACATAACTAAATTTAACAATGGTAGATACAAAAATATATGCCAAGCTATGTGACAGATCTTGAGTTTCTGACTCATTGAAATCAATATAAATTATTCTCACACAACACTAGCAACCAAGAATGCAATGCATGTATTTAAACCAATGACATAAGTGTCATTATTATACAGCCATTTTTTATGTTATGTTACATGAAATGGCATTGTGTGATGCTCTAAATAGATACTTTATCACTTAAAAAGCAAGTGCACTGACTTGAAGGATTCTGGTGGGCTTCAAAATTGATAGGCAACTACATGTTATTCACCATGAGCCGTTTCATATGAAATGGAACCAAACATTGCAAAATCATGCAATTCAAAATTGTTGGACAAGTTTCACTCATTTGAAAAATAAATAGAGCTATATCTTAAGATATTAGCCCCATCAAATTCCAAAACCCATTTTTTGTTTGGAGTAATGTTGCATATGTTATTTCCTAGAACAAATAAGAAAATGGAAAGCTACACCACAAAAGAGAGACAACTACAATGCATGAATGACAAAGGTATGGATAAAATCCTGCTACATGACGGTTCTTCTTCCAAATGCATGGAATGAAAAAATATTGATTAATGAATGTGTTTACTAGTTTATAAAATTTTACAATTGGAAAAAGAGTGGAGAAATCACCAATCTCCACACTTTCGCACACCCTTGAATATACAGTTACATAGAATAAGTTCAAGCTTTGTTTGGGAGTTAAAATTTATTTACTAAATGTTTATGAATGATGTCTCTAAGACTCTACACCCCTATGCTTGAAATATCCTCTCCACTCGATAGCTTAATTTGACTACCCATTTCAACAAAAAGCTCTTTGATGATATATTGCTGACATTGCTAACCAAACCACATGCTGAAAATTTTGTCTAACTCTTTGGTGGTTAAATTTTTTTTTTAAGACAAGATTCTTAACCATCCCTCTATTACCCACAACAACAATCACTCTAGGGCCATCTTCAAATATCCACTAAGTGATGATACAAATTTCCTTTATCACACTTACAATACAATTGTATAATCTTTAAGTAGAGCAATCACTTTTTTACTCTAAAGATTTTCATTTAATGCATGAAAATGAGCATTCCCATAAACCACAGACTTCAAATATTTTAGGTGTGGAGCACTCGATTATATGTGGATGATACACTTTTTTAATGCCTTAATTCTTCAGCCCATCCTATATCAGAGGACCAAATTTCTGATATTGCGCGGCTCGCAATCCTCTAAGATATCCATGGCACGGTAGAGAAAATGCTAAAATTTATGTAGCTATTTTGTCATCGAATTGGATTTTTTCAAATCTCTCTCATGTTGTTTAACACAGTTTTAAAGGAATCAAGTTGTTCACAAATAAACTCTACATCATCTCTAAAATTGATAACCAGAGATTTCTTTTGAAAAAAAAATTCAACGAGAAAGGTAGTCAATTTCTCACCAAGCGTGATGACAATAGATTTTGACATGTTTCCCTATTTTATTTTCCTTATACATAGGAAATCATATAAATGACCTATTGAGGAGATTCTTTGTATCCCTGAGCTATGCCTTCACAAGATTTGAGCTACACCTTCAAAAGCTTAAACATTGTTTCCCACCTATTTCACTCCCAGTTTAGAGCCTTTGTGTGTACCACAGGGACTTCACTCAATGACAATATAACATGTGCATTCGTGGCATAATAAACAATACCCTTAATTTGACTATTTATTGTTGTCTATTTTCTATTACTTATAGGGTGCCTTTGTTTTCTATTGCTTGTAATTTTTAAATACCACAAAAAGAAAGGTTGTTACTTATAAATAAGGGTGGTTGTTCATGTCCATCATACTTCACCATGAATGCATGAGTATATCAATATTCTTAGATATGCATTGCAATAACACACAATAAATTTTCTCTCTATATTCCTCTCCAAAGACCCAAATAGGTTGTAATAAGTTTCCTTGATTGGGAGGTAGTGAGTGAACAATTAATTAAGTGATAGGGGTAAAACCCATTGATTTATATAGATTTGAGATTTGGAGTCTGTTGTAGCTGCTACAATAGCACCCAAAATGTTGGGTATATTCAAAATTTTGGGTCCCCCTCTACTCACTTAGCCATTAGGGTTTTAGCCCGGCCTGTAGTCAATGACATCCCCGGGACCTGTTCCAAGCCACTCATAAGCCTTCTCACCATCATGACGAGATACTCTTGCCGCAACCGCGCCATGTGTGAGGGGATCATCATGCATACGTTCGAATGGAAACTTTTTTGTATTAAGGATGTATAGTAGAGCCCTCTCACCATGGATCATTAGGAATTTTGTTTGGGTACCTCATTTAAGCTCATAAGCTCATGTAGATTAGTTGAGGGGCATCATCCTCTAAAAGGTAACTACAAACTAACGAATATTATAATGTCTCATGCAGTACAATCCCACGAATGGTAAACCCAATAGTGTCATCACCACACCGAGGATAAGAAACTGAAAATAAAACAACAAGGGAACAGTTGTGAAACATGGCACTTCCATACCTTGTCCATATATGGATGAGAACTACGTCTACAGTTGAAAAACTCGTCGAGGCGGATGACAAGGATCTGTAAAAATTAGTCCAGCTTTGGCAAAGAAACGAGTTGAGACCGTTGGTGAAGTGAAAAACTCATGTAAAACAATTTCATGTAGAATGTCGGGATGCAACTGACAAACGCGGATGGGGTAATATGAATAAGAAGCCATGTTGCGTTATAATGCGTGAGGTTCTTGACAATATTCCACATGAACTTATCTATAGCGAGGATCAAAGTTCTCCTTGGATGGAGGTCTAGCTTAAAAGGGAGTAGCTCTTCCTTCTCAAAGATATTCAGACCCTTGCGAAATCCACTAATTAAAGGGTGCATGGACATTGTCGAAAGGAAACGTGTTGATACTAGCTAGGGTGTTAGAGTATTTTTACAGCATTAGGTTTTTGATCTTGGAATGCATCGATCATTACCATGTGGAAAATGATCGTGAATGGATTAATAATAAAACTCTTGAACCAATCAAGGAATGACGGTCAATGAATCTTGATACGGCTGATTTTGTGGAGATCGGTCAAAATGCTATCAATGTACATTCGACAATGTATCTGTTTCATTAAAGAGCCCACTGTGACATCATTAAAATACACTACAAGATCCCAGAATCTGCATGGTAACCATCGCAAAGTGACCGCGCGTTTCAAATAAGTGTGTAAGGATGTAAATGATGAAGGAGAATTAGAATGGTTTGTGCATTACAAAATAATTCATGGGTCAACATGGGCCTAAAGCCAACTATGTAAAAAGAATAACTTATTGGACACTCAAAGAGCTATGTTCAAAAGAAAAAATAAAAGTTTCGGAGAAGAAAAAGCTATCCGATTTCTATTATACGACAAAATAACCCTGAGGGTGATACTCCGGAAAGAAATGTATTATTGACGGAAAATATAATTGAGGGAGTGAGCTATTCAATAGGTTCTGAAACTTGAAAATGTGCCCGAGCTCTACACCTCAACCTGAATCGTAACTTGAAAATGCAACGATGACCGCTTTGCAGAGGAGGCCCTATTTGGATAGTTAAGGGTAGGCAGATATGTATCACTTGTCCCAGTTAAAATTCGATGGTGAAAACGAAGTTTCCATAACCAAACACCTTTTAGATTTCTGTGAATTTTGTGTGTGCTACAAAATTAACGATGAAGGGTTGACTTGTTTGCTTTTCTCCCTCACTCTCGAAGGTCGCGTTAAGCAATGGTGCCACACATTTCTGGAAGCTTCTAGCCATTTGTATGAGCAGCTCGCCGGTGAATTACAATAAGATTTTCACAGGTACGATTTTCAGAATGTATTAATAAATTTAAATGACATTAGATTGGAACCTCAGGAACCTCTAGATGAATTCTCTATTAGATTTGTTCATTATTGTTTTGAGTTCCCTGAAAAGGATGTTGATTGGAAATTTTTAAGTGAATAGTTCAGGCATGTGATTTTCGTTTCCCTTGAACAGTTCCAATTAGCAACCAAGCCTGATTCTAGTGTTTACTATGATGACTCGCAAGTTTCCAGCTGTTCAGACTTTGTTCCTTATGTTTCCTTGTCCATCTCCCCAAGTCCAGACCACATTCAGGCCCCCAAGGAGAGTATTACTATTTGTGATATTCCTCCTCCTGAATTTCCGTGTAGTGGAGTTGTGACCTTGAAAGTTCTGTGCAATGATGGACGTGTGCAAGAAGATAAAACCTGTTGTACCACCTCCGAATATTTCACGCACCCGGTCGAATCAAAGCTTGAAAATCATATGGGCCCAACATCTCTCCAAGTTCATGAAACCTATCTCAAGTCCACTAGATGTTTCCCTGGGAAAAGTCCTGAATCTGATTTGCATACTGATAATGAATCGAATATTATCCTCGATGAAGTTGATTCCCTCACAAGGCTTGCAGGACCATCGTTCTCTCTGGATGACACTGATGTGTGAGGTGAAAGTATTTGCACATTTGATACCCCCTCATCTAAATCATTTAATCCATTGTTCCCTAATTTATTTCAGGAGCCGACCACACCAGTAATTTCTTCGAGTCATTCAAAATTTCCTTATACTGGTATTGGCGAAAATCATGAGCACACGAGGGGTGTTTCACAATCACAGTGCAAAATTGATGAATCTCTTAGATCTGATCTTTTTCGTCTGAAATATTTAAACAGCCAAAGGAGTGACTTCCTATCTGGACAACCTCAAGATGTCCCTTTATTGATCCATCCCAATTGGTAACTCCCGGGAAGCCTAATGTGCCAGGTACCCATCTTGATCAAATCAATGGCTCCAGTGATCATTGCTTATCTGAAAACATATTCACTCATACTGCTAAGAACTGTCACTCATATCTTTTTGTTGACCATATGAAGCCATCAGAATTCGATGACCCGCTTTGAGAAGATTCAAGAACCCATCTAGAAATCGAAGCACTCCAGCTTCTACTGGCTGTTACCCCTAGTTCTTCCAACCCCGATGAGACCCCTCAAACGAACCCAACGAGGGTTTCTCGAATTAAGGTTTCTGAAATGATGTTTCCCTCGTATCACTCTCCTCTCAGCATGACCGAGTCAGATATCATCTCATCCAGGTGGATTTTCCATTCAAGTGGAGTCTCCCTGAGCACATATTCCTATCCCCTAACAACTGGTATACAACAACCGATATACCCTAATTTTTTCACTGGAAGGAAAATGTTGGCCATTGTCTCTAATATTTTTAGTTTTTGCCCAGCCAGTACCAAGTGCAGTCAGGCACAAACATGTGATGTTTGGCAAACCTTTCTACTGCCCGAAAATCTTCCGGTAAATTCACCCCATCCTGGCAAATCTAAAGAATCTAATGCATTGGATTGTCAATCTGTCAGTGTGCAAACATTTGGCCAAATTGATACAAATCCCACTGACATTCTTCAAATCACCAAAATTCATGATCACATCCATTCGCCTATTGATCTTGCTGAATCATCTCAGTTGGGAAGCCCCCCGCTCAAAGATCTGGAGTTCATTCAAGATCGTGAGGAGTTTCAGCCTCCACTAAAGGTTGATTCGTATCCTCATATCCTCGACCAAACCCAGGGACCACCCCAAAATATGGTTTTCAAAATTAGGGTTTCTACTCTTGGATTTGCAGGCATCCATAATTCACTTGGAAGATGCTTAACTTTTCCTTCCCATCAAGTTGATCACCCTCAACACCATGATGTGGTTGTCGATTGGTTCGACGAATCCTATCCAGAGAGTATACCTGCAAATAGGCAATGGCTTACCCCTCTCCCATCAGACCTAGGATTGCGCATGAATGGATATGTGTCATTTATAAATAATTTTAGGCTTCAAGAACATATTGCTGTGTATCAGGACAAGAATGAAATTCAGCTTCCACAATTCACTCTGGCATGTTCTCTGGTGAGTAACCATGACCTTCTTGCTATTACACATGCTCATTAGGTAAGCCTTATTGTTGGCGCACAATTTTGTATGCTAGCTCTGATCCCGAACATTTTCGTTCTTGCAGGACGAGAACTAATGCGGTGGCTTCACTGGAAAGCTGAATTCACATGACCCGACCACCTCTTTGGTTAAACTAGGGTTTTAGGTTTAGATTAGCTAGGATCTGTTAATAAAATTTTGGTAGTTCAAGTTATTAATTAGGTTTACTTGCGAAAGTTTTGCTTTATAGTTTAAAAGTATGTATTTTTTGTTTGCTCACGGTTAATATCTTAGGCATCATCATTTTACATTTATTTCCCCTTTCTCATTTCCCTTTTAAGTTTGCTTATTGTTGCATAATATTCAAATAATCTTGCTTTTTGTTTTTGTTTGTCAAGCTGGTTGATTGTTCTCGCACATGGCATTGCATTGTGTCATGAGCCCCGTCTATTGCATCGTGCCGCACACCTTCTTCCTCTCATCATTTTTCACAGGTTGTTTACATAACTTTGAAAAGTTTCAATATATCGCATACCACGCCATGAGCCCTCATTGAAAACCTGATCACCTTGCTGACTTGTTTTACCCCGATTGCTGAAACAATAACTCCATTTTTTGCATGAGGTTGCGGTTGTTACCTCAAGAGGCAGCTTCTCTTAGGACAGGTCATCAAAGCCACATTCTCAAAAAAATTCCTATGAGTCTAAATTCATTAGCCAGGGAGATACGAGCCAGTTGTTTGTGTGGAACCATAACGAGTGTGAATGGCTCGTACCCGTAACCTAAGCCTTGTGCCCAACATTAGTCTCGAACATCTTAATGATCTGTTTTTCACGCTTCGCCTGTGGGTGGTAGATGGGATGTGAAGGATTGGCATGAGGGAAAACCCAAATCAGGATATCTTTCAGTTTCTGTCAAATAAGAAACAACCTCTCTTGCCCGTAAAATAAGTCAGGATCCCTCATCCGTCCATGCAAATAAGTGCCACGAGCACAAGAAATAAGTGATACAAGCAAATGAAACAAATAAGGGTAAAGGATTGAGAAAGGCTTCCTGCACAGAGAGGTAATGCAACGACTCCATCGGGGTACTGACCAGGCTCGCTGGCAGCGGAGCAACGTTTGTGATTTCTCGAAGTGACTCTGTCGAGGTACTGACCAGGCCTGCTGGCAGCGGAGCAACGCCATAAACTTACTTTAAAAAATTCTGAATATAATAAACCTGTTGCCTTTCTCTTCACATCATCAACAAGCTACTGGTGTCCGTAAGCTTCTGCTTTGATGTTTTCTGATTAACGAGACCTAGCTGAGGCACAAGAACTAGGCATATCTGTAGGGGTCAAAGTAATACAAAAGGATACCCACAAAACATGTTCAATTTTCCCTTACATCACTATCTGGACTCAGAATATTTTTGCGATGTTGACAGAGATGCTGGATTCTACCAGTGGTCTGCCATTTGTTGTAGTCGCTACAACAACACCCAAAATGTTAGGTATATTCAAAATTTTGGGTCCCCCTCTAATCACTTAGCCATTAGGGTTTTAACCCGGCCTATAGTCAATGACATCCCCAGGACCTGTTCCAAGCCCCTCGTAAGCCTTCTCACCATCATGACGAGATACTCTTGCTGCAACTGCGCCATGTGTGAGGGGATCATCATGCATACGCTCGAATGGAAACTTTTGTGTATTAAAGATGTACAGTAGAGCCCTCTCGCCATGGATCATTATGAATTTTGTTTGGGTACCTCATTTAAGCACATAAGCTCATGTATATTAGTTGAGGGGCATCATCCTCTAAAAGGTAACTGAAAACTAACGGATATTATAATGTCTCATGCAGGACAATCCCATGGATGGTAAACCCAACAATGTCATCACCACACCGAGGATAAGAAACTGAAACTAAAACAACAAGGGAATAGTTGCGGAACATGGCACTTCCATACCTTGTCCATATAGGGATGAGAACTAAGTCTACAGTTGAAAACCTCATCGAGGCGGATGACAAGGATCTGTAAAAATTAGTCCAGCTTTGGCAAAAAAACGAGTTGAGACCGTTGGTGAAGTGAAAAGCTCATGTAAAAAAATTTCATGTAGAATGTCGGGATGCAGCTGACAAACGCAGATGGGGTAATATGAATAAGAAGCCATGTTGGGTTATAATGCATGAGGTTCTTGACAATTTTCCACATGACCTTATCTATAGTGAATATCAAAGTTCTCCTTGGATGGAGGTCCAGTTTAAAAGGGAGCAGCACGAGTCTTCCTTCTCGAAGATATTCAGACCCTTGCGAGATCCACTAATTAAAGGGTGCACGGAAATTATCGAAAGGAAACGTGCTGATATTGGCTAGGGAGGTAGAGTATTTTTGCAGCATCAAGATTTTGATCTTGGAATGCATCGATCATTAGCATGCGGAAAATGATTGTGAATGGATTAATAATAAAAATCTCGAACCAATCAAGGAACGACGGACAAGGAATCTTGATACAGCTGATTTTGTGGAGATCGGTCAAAATGCTAGCAATGTACATTCGACAACGTATCTGTTTCATTAAAGAGCCCACTATGACATCATTAAAATACACTGCAAGATCTCAGAATCTGCATGGTAACCATCGCAAAGGCACCGTGCGTTTCAAATAAGTGCGTAAGGATGTAAATAATGAAGGAGAATTTGAATGGCTTGTGCATTACAAAATAAAGTCATGGGTCAACATGGGCCTAAATCCAACTTTGTAAAAATCATACCTTATTAGACACTCAAAGAGCTATGTTCAAAAGAAAAAATAAAAGTTTCGGAGAAGAAAAAACTATCTGATTTCTATTATATGAAAAAATAGCCTTGAGGGCGATACTCCGGAAAGAACTGTATGATTGATGGAAAATATAATTGAGGGAGTGAGCTGTTCAATAGGTTCTAAAACTTGAAAATGTGCTCGAGCTCTGCACCTCAACCCGAATCGTAACTTGAAAATGCAACGATGACCGCTTTGCAGAGGAGGCCCTGTTTGGATAGTTAAGGGCAGGCAGATTGTCCAATTCTGCTAGTTGCTTTTCTTTGAAAAAGCTATTCATCATTTACATTCTGGATGAGATCTGCAATCTATATCTCTAAAGCAAGGCCACACTTCTTAATTTGAGAAGTATCGACATGTTTCTATGAGTATTTTTTGTTGGATCTCCCTTACCGTGAGGTCCTAAAAGCACTACACGGCATGGGCACATTGTGTAAGGAAAATTTGGGTAAATGTGTATGCAAACAGTATCAAGTCAGGTTCCAAGCTTCTTCAATTGCACTGCATTGCTGTGTGGGCCGACAACATAAAAATACATTTGAAGAGGTACCCAAATCCTGGATTTGGTCCCAATGTGTTTTAACTAGTCATAGTCCCCCTCCATAGCCGCACAGTTGTGGGTGTTATAGCCTCATAACACCAATTCACACGCTTCAAGGAACTAGGAACATGAGAACATGACCTTGCGACCCGCTCAAGTTTCAGCCGCTCTTGGGTCGCATAGTCGCAGCTCTTCTTAGGACTCAGGAATGCGACTTACCATCAATGCGACTCTGTGACCTCTCCTGAATTGCCAAGTTGCAAGGTCACACCGAGGAGAGCCCATAGCAAGCGCGACTTTCCGACTGTGCGACCTCCACGCCTAGATTGCAACCTCATGCAAAAACATTGCTGCAAAGGATTGTTTTATTATTTATGTCCCTAAGAATATAATGCTTGCAAGAACATGTGGAGCCTCGTTTTGAGGGCGTATCCTTATGGTGGGATGCTAGCGCATGATTGCTTCTAAAGTGTGTAATAAATTGTTTAGGAAGAGTGTGGCTACAGAACACCAAATGCATCACAAATGACGTATCATGCCCCCTAACGTATGCATTATTTTTTTTTTGGTAAAGAAGACAACCCCTTGAAGGTGGTGCGCATGTGTTCTCACCACTGCTCTTTAAGAAAATAAAAATGGAAAGAGGTGTTACGGTGGGGGGAACAAGGTAAAGGAATGGCTATTCCTTGGAACAACAAGAATTTACCATTTGGTCAACTTGACACATGCCACAAACTTTCATAATTCCCCAGGAGGAATCTTCACGAGAAGAAAGTTTGGTACAAGCATACACGAGTTGCTCATACATTTTTATGCAAGACAGGACTACACAGGGGTTTGACTGATTTTAGCTGCGATAAAATTATTGCATTTCTTATGTTGATTCCCTAACGTGTGTGTGTGTGTATATATATATATATATATGGCTGATTTAAATTTGTTTATTTGCAGGTAATATGAGGAAAAAAAAAAAACAATGTTGATTTACTTTGTTTTTCTTGCAAGTAACATAAGGAAACAATAATGTCCACCCAAAGGAAGAGAGCTGCTAGAATATGCACAGCTAGGTTTCAAACCAATAAAAAAACCCACATTATGTGGATGCTCAGTGTCTCTCTCGACACAGAAACACCACTCTCCCACTTATCAACTCATAAAAATTCCCTTAGCACGCAAGGGCATCACCAGCAGATAGAAGCTGTTGTTTCACGTGGCGAGAGCTAAGGCTGTGCTCCGAAGAACAAGGTTCTAATTTCTCCGAAAGAGAAATGTAGAAGGGATAAAATAGTAGGCTGCAGGTCGCAAATTCCCAAAGGTTTCAGGTTGCAGATTGTTAGAGGTCGCAAGTCGCAAAATCCAATGAAGTCGCAAGGTCACGAAATAACACATCCGAGGGAGGCTTCAACTGTTGCAACTACCCGACTATGTGACCTCCACTGAGTTGTGAGGTGATCATGGATTGCTCGAGGTCGCAAGTCACAAAATCTAGTGGGGTCACAGGTCGCAATAGTGGCCGAGGTCACAGGTCGCAAAATCTACTAAGTCGCGAGGCAGCCCAACGGTCAGGAAAACGAAAAGTCAAGGAAGCCCAAAAGGCGAGTTTTGTTCTATAAATACCTCCTTCGGGAGATTGTGCAAGGGCACTTTTCTTTGGGGACTCCATTGGAGGATAGAAAATTGTATAGAAGGACTACACTTTTGAATATGAATACAAGCACTTGTTGATTCCATTATTGGATCTGATGTAGACTGATGTGTGAACACTATGAGTATTCCGCTTATGTTTCTAATATCTTTTGATTAATGAAACTGCGTTTCCCATTACGTCATTGATGCATTATATTTCTCTAAACATGTATTAATTATTTTAAGTTTAAACTGCTTCTTCTATGAATGTTAACAACTTTTCTTGCTGGCATTTATATCATCTCTGAAATTTTTCAAGGAATTGAAGGGTGTTCTGCCACATAGAATTGTTTCACCTGTGGCTAGAATGAATTTTGTGAGCATGACCCTAATGACATGTTGTTGACAGCATTTCCTTCGGCTATATGCTTTAGTACTCATCTTGCTACTCGTAGTGCTATATGTTCATTAAGACTCATAGATCATATGTTTTGTATCATCCGATAAGCGTGTGTCCATAGGTTTACAGAGTCCAATCGCATCCAAAGGAAAGGAAAATCAAGCGGTAGCCAGACCCACACCCTAGACGGGATCCCTATCACAAATGGTTTAGAGTCTAGTTAGGACTTTTTACTGGGGAGATCCCCTGCTGTTGGTCGGACATATTTTCCCGTCAACAAGGTCCAAACCTTGGTTGTAGGTAGTGTATTGCATCTAGTGGGTCCAGACATGTGCTTGAACACCTTATTTGGTGCAAACATATTCATAAAGATTCATCAATTTATTTTTCACCATCATATATATAAACTTATGTCATTTTATATACATGCACATAATCAATCTTCCTAAAACATGGTTTATCTTTGTGTGCCTTATAACATTAAATGCCACAAATCATAGTGAGAAGTGCTTGATTGTGGGTTGAGTTATTGTGGGAAAACTAATATGCATCTACAATGTATATCAAAAGAAGAAAGGTGCATTGTAGAATGCATGTGGTGTCATAAGACATACTTTATGTCACTATACTTGAGATATAAATATAAAAGGGTATAAAAAATGTTAATGAAAAAATGGATACTTACAATATCTAGTGAAAGTAGGGGTTTTTTAAATTGGGAAAGTGTATTGGTTTTCTATTGGTAGGGGGTTAAATAAAATGATTTTTATAGTTATTTTCCAATATGTAGTGAAATTAAGGCTATTGTTTAGTATGCCACGAATGCATGTGCTATGTTAGAGGTTCATTGAGTGAAGCCCCTGTGATCTCTATATATATTTGTTCTTTCATCTCTCTATCTCCCCCCTCCAACTCCATATCTCTCTCCCTCCCTCTCTCCTTCTCTCTCTTAAGTCATCTCTTTCTTCCTTCCTCTCTCCCCCTTTCTCTCCCACCTCCCTCTTTATCTCCCCCCATCTCTCTCTCTCTCTACCCTCCAACTCTGTCATTATCTCCCTCCCTTTATCCTTCTCTCTCTCCCCCTCTCTCCCCCCTCCATCTTCATGTATCCCTCTCTCTCTTCCCTTTCTCTCCCTCTCCCTCTCTCCTCTCCATCTTCCCTCCTCTCATCTCTCCCTTTCTCCCCATCTCTCCATTGCGACTCCCTCTCTCTCTACCTCTATCTCTCTATGTTTTTGTTCTTCCCTCCCTCTCTCTCCCCCTCCAACTCCATCTCTATCTCCCTCCATCTCTCCTCTCACTCCCCTCCTCTCTCTCTTCATTCCACTCTGTCCCCCTCTCTCTTTCTCTCTCCTCCCTATCACTCTCTCTAGTTATTTTTTATGATTTTTTTTTTTTTTTACTTTTAGCAATGCGAGATGTGTAATGAAGTAAATTTTTTCATGCTTGGTGTAGATTGATGCATATCCTTATTTACCACCCATTTAATTTACATGAGCACCTAATAGTTGGAAGTTAAAAAATGAAATGATTGGATGGAATTCTTAGGGCATTTAGTGTAAACTTCACTTGGTTGGGATTTTACAGTATATATTTTTTGGTAACCCATAGCTTTTCCCATGGTATTTTCATGTATGTAGCCTATTTAAGGGCATGGTGACTCCATTTTAAGACATAATAATAGATATATTGTTAGGAAGAAACAATTTCTAGGAATGTTCTATTTCCTTTGCATTGTTTTTTTTTTTGTTTTTTTGGTCTAGAGAAATTGACAAGTCTTGTACGTAGGAAGAAAGGGTTTCCAGGCATGTGTTATTTCCTTTCCATTGTTTAGAAATTGACAAATAGCCTTGTACTTAAGTGACACAAAGTAGGAAGGGGTTGATTCCTTCTACTACCATCTAATCTCTAGCCCTTCTAGAGACACATGTAATATAGGGGGATTTCAACCTAGAATCTCTTAGTACATAACACTTCATTATCATGGTGATCATCAATTGAGCTACCCCTTATGTTTTTTCCTTGATTAACTATTATGATGCATTTATTATATCTATTTTTATAATAGTGGTATCAAAGCTAAGGGAAGGGCACTTTATTCAATGAAATCTCTATGATTTATATGAACCAATGAGAGATTGATGTAATAGAACTAACCTATCATTAGGGGAATTTTGAGGTCTAAAATGGCCCCCCTAAGAAAAATGTACAACTAAAATAAACTTTATAAGAACCAATAGGATTCAAGATGATGATGTCAACCATCGGGGATGATTCACCATTTTTGGAGTAAAAAAAGTATAAAGATCAAAAAATAATAAAATAATAAAACTACTTTTTCAACTCGTATTTTCAACTTATCTCCCTAAGGGTTTACTCAAATTTCGAGTGGGAATACTCATTGGATGAAAAATTTAATTCCTCATCCAAGGAGTACACATGTTGCATACTTTTGATGGACCATGCTACACGAAAAATGAGAAATACATAAAAAAACATGATTTCATTCACATTTTTTTATGTATTTCTCATTTTTCGTGTAGTAAAGTCCATCAAAAGTATGCAACATGGGTACTACCTAGATGAGGAATTAAATTTTGAATCCAACGAGTATTCCAGCTTGAAATTTGAGTAAAACCTTATGGAGATAAGTTCAAAATATGAGTTGAAAAAGAAATTTTTTCTTTTTTCCCTCTAAAATTTGATGATGTAATCAAATCTTATTTTATTATAACCACTATTATTTAATAATTTCCTTAGGAGGCCCATTTTATACCTCAAAATTCCCCTAACGGTTGAGGATAATTGATATATATTAAGAAGACTAGGTCAAGGTGAGATGAGAATGGTAGATGATTGATAAGTGTAGGTCGACGAGTATGTCCAAATTATGGATAGGTTGAGAAAGGTTGTGTATCTTAATTGATGAGAAAATGTAGAAAGAGTGGATGGTGTTGAGGCTTGGTGAAGGAGAGAAATTATTATGGAGAGTCCTAGTCGTGCATGAATGCCCTAAAGTACTCAGTCCAAGTTGTAAATCCTAGCCATAGGGAGGATGCATTCCCTAAGGCTGTTGTAGTACTTATTGTTCAAGCATACATGTTGTAGCATGGTAGCACATGATACCATCCATCTCATGCACAAAGAATATGGATGATAAAGTTATGGAATGACCTATTTGAATAGGTATGAGGGAGGTGGGTGTGTTGGTATGCTAACTCGAGGCTAGTTTATTGGAAGACCTATTATTTAGGCATACAAATTGTAGTGTTGTGGGACCACCTGAATATGTAGGATGGTGGAAAGTGTACTCATGTACTAGCCTAAAGGGGAAATGTGAGATCTTAGAATGTGATATGGTTTATGAACCTTACATGAGAAAAAGTGTTAGTGAGATCTTAGGATGTTAGACAGTCGATGAACCATGCACTATAAAAATATCATAGAAAATTGGTGGATATAGCTACTAATTCCCCATATATTCCAACGGATGGTGATTTTTTTTTTATGTGGAATTCAATAAAGATAGACCAAGTTAATCTCTCCAAGTAAAGTTCAAGGGGGAGATTGTTAATGTGGTTAGGGTAAACTTGACTAGATCATTAAGCCAATTTGGTATTCTCATTAATGGGTTTATCATAAAAAATTTATCAAATACACTGACCTAGGTGTAGACATTGAGTTTGTTAATTTCCAATCAAAGGTATCCATGCATTTGGAATTGAAATATAAATATTTATATTTAGAGAATATACAGAAAGAGAAAAATTAGGGTCATGAGATCTATTATCTTTCCAAAGAGAATGATAATGATATAAACCATATGCTTGATAAATGTTCTTATGTCAAGAAACAATGGTTATAAATTAAGTAATTCATATATTTCATGGGAAGTTGGGTTGATGAAATAGTGGAACAAAATATAATAAGTTGGTTAAAAATGAAACAAATAAAAGAGAGGGGGTTCTCCTCTTCTGACATGTTAAGGAGTATGGCACATTAAAAATGAATTGTTTTTTTAAGGATAAGGGGATGCCATCCATCTAGGTGTCCCAAAAATTAAGAGTTTCAACCATAGAATACAAATGAAAATTATATATATATATAAAAGAAGGAAAAATATGGAGTAAATTATTTTAAAAATTCAAGAAATTATCAGGCACATTCTACTTGAATGTGTAGCAAATTTTCCAATTTTCCTTACATGAAAATTCCAATAGTTGGTATTCTTCTACACATAGGCTTAAGATCATGAGTAGAATTTTTGAATTATTTGTACAAGAACCATTTGGAATTAAATGGCGTGGTTATGAAATGATCGATTCTATATTTTTCGCCATCATAGGTAGCTTAATGAGTTGATTTTCCCCAGATGGAATCAAACATAAAACCAATAGTTCAAGGACTTGAGTGAAGTCTTGTGACTCGATGCCAAAATTATCTCACATTTAACTAATTATGTAGTTTATTATGCAAAGAGAGTGTGGTTCAAAAAAACTTGGTTACATAGATGTTGAACTTTGAAGTGATGAATACTTACAATGTAAAATTTATATGGTTGCCTTTTCATAAGTTAGTGAGTGTGATTTAATAATAACATCAAATTATCACATGACCTTTGATGTTTGATGGATATTACTTTCATAGATAGAACTTCAAATCAATAGTACCAACATACCACACGACAATATTTTGTATTAATATATGTATTTTTATATTGTTATTTCTATTATAAAATATAATCTATATCTTCACACAAGGGTGTTAATTTATAATCTAAATGATAAAATTTCTTGAAATAAATTTGCACAATTGTAGATAATATTTAGTGTTTGTAATATCCCCAAACAATTGACCATGTTGGACCAAATAATAATAATAAATAAATAAATAAATAAGCGGCATAAATCCCATGGTTTTGGTTTTGGCCCCAAGTAATTTCCCATAGTTTCTTCCAAGAAACCCAACTTTAAAAGGAGGAGGATCAAGATCAAGGCGCGTAATTTGGTTTTTCTTTCTTCATTGATATTTTGAGAGCTCATGCGAGTTTTCAATTGAGGGTTTTCAAGTGAGATCCTCATCCTTCCTTCGATGGGATTTGAACTCACGCTAGTAGGCAAACCCAACTTCGGTGATCTCTCCGATCACGGTAGATGCTCTAGGTGTATGTGCTAGTATTTAAACCACTCAAATTGGTGTAAATCTACTTGTGTGTTAAATATTTTCCAAACTAGTAGAGAATTAATAAGGGGAAAATCTAAAGCGAACAACTGAATATCAAAGGTCTTAAACTACTTCTCTGAAGGGGAACCCTCCTCTACTCTCAATAAGTTGGGATCCTTCTTCCTCTTGTGAAAATAATAAGTGTCAATGCATAGTTTAATTAAATAAATAAATAAAGGGTGAAATAAGAGAAAGGATTCCTACACAAGGAGGTGAAGCAAGCGACTTCACGGCGTATTGTCCAGTCTCCCTAGAAGAAAAGCAACATTTTTTATCCTAAAGTGATTATTTTGGGGTATTATTAAGGCTTGCTAGCAGCGAACAACCACCAGACCTAAAAAATAATACTATGAATATCATAAACTAATCGTGCACATTACCCTTTCCTATATTGAAATAATTGTGATATGGTGTATCTTTTGTGTGTTCAACCAAGTAGAAGAAAGTGAGGTTATATGTATATAACTAGGTCTAAAGTGGATCATCAAGGGAATAAATACTTCCTAACCATCTGACCCTTTAAACGAAAGCTATTCCTAGACAAAGAAGCTGAATTTCACCAATGTGTCGCAAAATTTTGTCGCCACTACAACACCCTCCAAAAATTTCACCACATTTGAATTTTGGAGCTTACTATCACCATCCTATCTAGTGCTGCCTTGATATTCAAGTTTGGTCTCATATTATTATATGTGTTTCAAGTGTTCTTGAATGTTCTCAAGTGTATTGATTAGAACATATTTTAGTGCATTTCATGGTCATAACATCCATTTGTTTGATCAATTTAATGTTCTTAAATTGTTATCATAAATTATCGACCGGAGTTGGTAATCTTGTGAAGTGAAATTTAAGAGCATTAAATTGACCAAACATTTTGGCACCGTTTTCAGGGAACTATAAATAGGAGCCTTTTATCTCTTGTAAAAAAAAAATTTCCATAAAAATAGAAAAATGACATGCATAGAGAAAGAGATTCTAGGGGTAGATTCATAGCTAGAGGTAGAAGCTTAATTCCAATAACACCACTCACCCCATCTAGACCTCGTAGTTCTACACCATCCAACCAAACTTGCATACCATTCTTGGAAGGTAGACATAGACTTCCTGAGGTATTAAGATTAGAAATTCAACCTAGGGATTCACCAACTTCATCAACTGAAGCAGTTATGGAAGAACAAGATCATACATCCCCAATAGAAGGAGTAATTTTCCTAACCTCTACTGGAGAACAAATTTTAGATTAGAAAATAGAAATCCCTAGTGAGGAAGAGGAAGAATAAATCTTCTTTAACATACCACTGATAGAAGAACTTGAAGAATTAGAAGAAGAACAGACAATCCTAATCTTGGAGTCTTATATTAGATCTGAAGAATCTACAATGGCTGGGGAAGTGGAAAGAAAATTACACAACAATGATGAAAATTTAAGAATTGGATGAGGTGGAATTATGATTTGAGGTGGAGGTAGAGGTAGAGGAAGAAATGGATGAAGAGGAAGAGGCAAAGGTAAGGGAGATAGAGGAGAACCAAATCCTGTTGGATTTCCTATACTTGATGAAGGTACTATTGCCACAATGAAATATATATCACCCTATATCCTTACTAACTTCCATGGATTAAGAAGTGAGGATCTTGAAACATTTATTTTTGAATTTGAAGTTTTATGTAGATCATCTAACTACCTACTCGATTCTAAAAAATTGAAATTGTTTCCAACTACCCTTAAGGATGTAGCATTTAAATGGTTCATGGGCTTAATAACACACTCTATTAGAACATGGGAAGAGATGAAAAATTAATTGTTATTAAAATGCAAGGATTATTGCATGCCTCATAATCGAAAGGATGAAGTATTTAAAATGATGCAAAGAGAAGATGAAGATATTGAGGATTTAATTGAAAGATTTAGTTATAATCTTAAAAGGGCTAAAATGGAAAATTTGGATCAAGATACTTTGAAAGCTCTCCTACTAAAATCCATTAGAAATGAATGGATAAATATCCTTAACATGATGGGAAAAGGAGATATTTCTCTATTATCATTACCTGAAATTTCTGAATTATGCATACATCTTTCAAGAGCTAAGTTAAGATTTGGAAAGAATTCAAGAGACCATGTTATCTCTATAATTAATAAATGTGCAACTGGAACAGTAAGTAGGGCTGAAATAGGAAATTTGTTTGATGAATTTAAAATAGAAATTTTAGGTAGCCTCAGTGAACAAATAGACACCTTGAAATTACAATAAAATCAAAGAGTTGAAAGTGATGCCTTATCTATCTTTTGTCCTAAGTGTAGAAAGAAGGATGCTTTGAGAGAATTCCCTCTTGATTTAAAAAGTGTAGAAACTTGTGTTATATGTACAGAAAATCATGATAAAAAAGAATGTCCTTCAATTCCATGTCTTAAAGTTGTCTACCAAGAGGAAGTGGTTCCAAATCAAATGTATCTTATTTGTTTTGTTGCTACAAGACCATGGCAAGGATCACAAAATCAAGGTTTCAACACTCAAATGTATACACAACCCCCACAAAATAACTGGATTGCACCAATGCCATGGAAGTCTTGGTCTCAATCCAAACCTTGGAAACAAGGATGGAAAAATCCTTATGGTAGCTATTCTCAATATCACCAATATCCACAATCTTATCTGAACTTCCCACCACAACATTTTCCTTAGTCTAGTCAACCACTTCAACCTCAGTTCATTTTTGTTTTCAAAAGAAACTCATTGAGGCCAATAGCGGATTAGCACACTTTTAATCCTTGATCGATATTCCTTCATGGTTCATAAGTGTGTCATATTCCCTCCAAGATAATTGGGCACACTCCTTAAGCCCTTTCCCTTTCCTTGTTTCTAACTTCACCCTTCCAGAATCTGAGTCTTCCTTTGAGCGCACTCCTTCGACTCAAAGAAATGAACCCTCCTTAAGCACATGAGCACACCCCAAAGGCATTAAACTTCACCCTTCAATATTTCCTAATGCACCATGTTCCCTCCTAACCCTTCGAGCACATGAGCGCACTCTGAAGGTACGCAAATTATCCATTCATCCTTTAGACATGCAGCATGTGCCCTCCTAGACCTATTCAGTGCATGAGCACACCCTGGGGGCCTGAAGCATCCATCCTTAAACCTTAAAGAGTGTGCCATGCACCCTCCATCTCTCCCTTGAGTGCACAACACACTTGGGAAGCCTGAAGCATTCTCCATTATCCTTCGTACTCTCGCCATGTGCCTTCCCTTGAACACATTTTCCTCTTGAGTGCATGAGTACATGATGAAGCCCTGAAGCCTTCCCCCTTTATCTCTTTAGCCTTTCAAAGTGTTATGATGCACCCAGAAGCTCCATTTTCCCCTTTTAAGTGCATGTATAAGGCATGAATGAAAAATTTGCATAAAACATGGTATAATAGGATATTTTCATTTGGATGGTTGCTTTTCATTTGTGATTGCATATACAACTATTTCAGAAACAACATGACAAGCGCACATGAGGAAGATTAGGAAAAGAGAACAAAAAATGAAGCATTAAAATAAAAAATAACACACTTGGATCTTGATGATCAAAACACCCCTAAGACTCCATTAGATCAAATACCCTTTGGAGTGTGAGTACATCAATGATCGAAGTTGCATGAAGAACAAAGACATAAGTGGTAGCCATGTCACCACTAAATAAATCCCATGTCATTAGTCATTATTAGTCCCAGTCATCAAAGATAGTGACATGTCACATTACCATCACATGATGATGTGGAAGTTATGGTGTAATGTTGTAAGAATTGTAAATACAAATAAGTGGCAGTCTAAGCATCATGTATGAAGAATGAGTCATGGAAGTTCAAAATACATGTAATACCAAAAGTTATTTTGAATTCCAAAGGTTGTAGAAGTATAAAGGTCATTAGGAGTTGGAAAGTAAAGATTCAGGAGGTTGTTAAAGGTCATGTCTCAAGTTATAAAAGGATCCTCATTTCTCATGTAAAGGACATTTAACCTTGTCTTCTACCACAAGGAATTAGAGAGACATAGTTAGTACTTTTGGGGAGCAAGTAGTGGCTCTAACACACCACTATTGGAGCTAGTGATGTTCTATGTATTTATGTATCTTGGAAATTTTGCTTAATATTGAAACCTTTTAGGCTAGCACATTTTCACACATGGATTGTGAATGTTTCTAAGTATATTCTTTGAATTTTTATTGTTCATGTTTTCTTTCACCTGTACTGAAGTAATTGAAATATTTTGGTGATTTTTGTGCTTACTTATTGGAAATGTGTTGTAACATTTATAATGATAGTCACATCTATGTGAACTATTTCGCTTGATGTCAGACAGGTATTTGTAATTCATGTGTGTCTCCATTAGGGTAGTACTATTACTTCTCTCTTAGAGGCTCGCTTTATTTTCCCCTTTGCAGTAATAGAACCTTGATACATATGCAACTGAACGTTCACAAGGCACACTCACTTGTTCATTCAAAAGGACATTTGTGATTCTCTCTCGTGCTAACAACTAAATCCAAGGCATACTTTTAAGTAAATGTCAGATGGGTCATATTCTAGATGGGACTCCTACACCAAACTGAGGTGCTCAACTCAATAATTAGCAAGAACTATGAGCTTCAAAAAAAAAAATTCATACGCTTGATTTGATTCAGATTCAACTCATTGACTTGATCAAGCCAATAAATTCACTTCATAAATAATATTTTCAATGTTAATCACTTTCTATAACATTTTCAAGGATTTCTGTCCTTTTTCAGAAAATTCCAAACACAAAACTTCGCCAAATCACTAAATTTATCTGAGATGCACGAGGAATCCAGAATAAACTCACTCAAAACATAATAATGTTCCATTTTCTTGGTTGGATTGTGTTATAACTCACCTCTCCAAGAAATTTACAACATTAGTAATGCTCTATGGCTCACTTATAGACTACATTACTCCTTATTTCTTAGGACGCCATCTCACCTTACACAAGAAATTTAATCACATGAAAACAAGAATAAGTCTTCGTACAAGGTCATCTAATTGATGAAAACATGAATACATTAGAGGACCTTCATCAGTGCATCCATAACTTTTCCAACATCTCCAAAACTTGCAACAACACTATCAACCTGTCCAGCTACCTCCAACACCTATAGTAGTAGAAAAAGCCATGAAATAGTCTCCAACACTTGTAGAAACATATCCAACACATATAGAAACATATATAATGCTTACAAAACTTGTAGAAGCATCTCCAACACCTATAGTAACATCTCCAATGCTTCCAACACATGTAGAAGCATCTCCAACACCTATAGCAACATCTCCAACACCTGAAGTTGTAACATCAAGTCACCCAACTACCTCCAAAACCTCTAGAGAAACCTCCAATACTTGTAGAAACAAAAACCTATAAAAATCCATCATAACATGCCCTAGATCCATCTCTACTCAACCTTCAAATATTTCACTAAGTCATACCACAACCAAGTTGAAATCAATGTCAACCAACAAGACCAACAAAATGACCACTGCTACAACCCAAAACTCATCATGAGAAGGACTACCAACAACATCAGGTTGACATAAGGCATATTATGAATAGCAGCAAGACGTTGTTGACATCAATGCCAACACTACATTTCCAACATTAATATTTAATTTTTTTTCGAGAAAAAATTATACTAAAGAATCACCAAACTTTTCCATAAAATGTAAATCCATTTGATGAGATGATAAATATTCAATATTATATTTTTCTTTAAAAATTTGATCTTGTTCCCCTGATTGGAGTGCGAGGGGGACATATGGGTCGCAAGAAAACTATGCAGATGAAAATATGTTAAAAGGACATCAGAGGTGGGTGGGCTAACCAAATTCACCACACGCTGCAAGTTATTATGAGGGTGATAGGTAAAGTGCGAGCCATTTGGCACACCCCAAGGCTTGGGATCGACAAGTGGTATGTAAGGTGGATCATGCAATGCATGCAATGTTATTTGTATTGCGAGAGAATCCGAAGGTGGAAGGGGAGGCGGGGGCTCAAGATTTCGAAGCAGCGGAAGAGCTCCTTGTCACTGATGAGATGTTGGTTCTAGTATGTCATACATACCCTTCTTTTGTTTATAATGGAGAAGAGGAAGGCCGAATTGAGGAGAAACTGTATGTTTACTTTGTTTTTTTTGAATGGGAGCAAAGCAACGAGGTTAATATCTATTATCCTCATCTTACTGTTCTTTGGTTTATCGCATATCTCACATGGAGGCATTTAGTTTCTCAAAAAATTTGCAATTCCACCATATACATTTTTGCTTGATGCTAATTTCTTCTTTAGGGGGACATGGGTGGGTGGAATATGAGAGGCTGAGAGGGGAGGCATTGGGTCGAGGGGGACACACGTGGCGTCATCTTGGGAGGGCAGGAACTTGTTCATTCACATTAATTTGGGGAGCCTATTTGGTAAGTCAAGGGCGCTAAGGGTGGGTAGAGAGACCGTTACACTAGGTCAGTTGTTAAACCTGGGGAAGGGGAGCCAAAACTGGCATTCAAGTGCTATAGATAGGACAAGGGTTATAAAATCCCCTTAATTTTATGGAAGGGGTAGAAGCAAGGCCGAGAGGATGAGAGATCAAACAGGGGGTCAAATATGGCATTCATATTAGAGTAGGGAGAACCATAGTGCCAGGACTCGGATAGTGGGGTCAGGAGGGTTGTCAATGGAGAGGCCAATCAGAAGAGGCACCAGTCGCTATTCCCATAGTACCAGCTAAGTCTCCAGGGGGGCTCAATCTTGCCTATGGAAAATCCTAGACAATCAAGAACATAATGGTAAATTGTGAAAATATAAAGAGGGAGCTTGCAAATATTCAGGAGACTTATCCTAACATGTTCTCTAAAATTGAATGTATAATAGGTCTAAGTAATTGTAAAATTCCCTTGTGTCCTGCTCCTCTAAAGATATTATCGGAAAGGGCACTAAAGGAATTGCAACAGTCTTCCAAGGTCAAGATAATCAAAATGAAGAAAGAGGTAGCGGAGGGCATGAGGTGCTGAGGTGGCCGTGGTGAATAGAGTAAGGGGAAACGAAAGGTGAAAAAATCCACTAGCAAGCCATCGAGGAAGAGAGGAAGGAGAACCAAGGTGGAAAACATGCATAACCTGTTGCATGCATACTGTGAAATTTCACCAGAAATAGTGAAGGCAGATATTTCTAAATGGGAAATTGAACTGAAGGATATTGCAGAAAGGGAACAAATCCAGGAAGAAGAATGGGAACCACTGGTAATGGACCCAGGTAATACAAGAGTAAGGCTAACCATTTTTAAACAGGTCATCACCACATATTGGATAATGAAGATTCTACTGGCGAAATCCATGACAGACAACCAACATCTGAGAGAAGTTCCATGATAGTTAGGGCAACAACAAAACTATGAAGAGGGACCAAACCTAGCAGTCATCCAAAATGAAATACATTCATTCCAAGTATAGTTGTACCATCAAAATTTCCATCTCAAACATATGGAGAATCAAATTCAGAGCATGCATTAACAAGAGATACTCAGATCGAGTGTGAAGGATCTGACCCTGATAGAGTCTTCGGATGACTAACTATCTGCAGGTCTTGATGAGCTTGCAATTTATGTCTTTTCTTTAGTTGATGTCGGATAGAATTTAAATTTATAGTAGCCAATATATTTTGATAGTAGATAAGATAGTGCTGAAATCATGGTTGGACATTTTCAAAATAATTTAGTTTTGGATGACATATGTTGCTAACCGATGGCCAACAAACCTGGCTTTCTATGGGTAGGTTGAGGTACCGGAACCATAAATTTTTTAACCTGATTCATAGATGATAAATAGAGGAGCACTACCAAGATTACAAAACAAAAACTTTGATCTTGTTCATCATATGAAGAAGAATCATTACTATTCATCAAAATTATGAATTGATTCTCTTCATAGATTTGTGAAAAAGTAAATATTGTTTGAATGTTCTCAAAGTCTTTGATATCATCATCAATCCAAACTCAACTTTCTACTTCGATCTTTATTTTTTTAGGTGTATATGATGTGAATTTATTAGTAGAGCTAACATAAAATATGTACATGTCACTAGATCTACAACTTATGAATGCATTTGTTGTATTTTTCCAAGGTCTACAAAGGATCAATGGACCACCTCCTATATTATTCTTGGGATTTAAAATCATAAAATCAATAGGCTACTCCCATGAATCTAAAGATACAGACACATCTTCTAATATACCATATGATTTGATAATAGCTCTATCTTCTAACTATAGTAGGGTTGGGGTATATTGATGATTAGGAAGCTTTAACTGATCCATAGTTTGCTTTCTCATGATATTAATGGTTTCTCCTAAATCAATCAAAGTTTTTGGAACTTCAATACCATTGTTGTGGATTTTTACAATAGGGATACCAAGATCTAGATTATATTTAGCTATTGGTTTCTTCATCATAATATCTACAACCTTTCCTACCAATTGAATATTTTTAACATATTTTATTTTTTTCCCTAGTTTTTTAATGCACAACTCCTTTATTGTTTTTTCAAATATAGGTATTTTTTTATAGCATAAAGGAATTTTGATGCAAACATTTTTAATTCATCTAACATATCATATACAGGTAAACCAATTTTCCTTTCTATTCCTTTTATCAATTTTGAGTCTTTCGAGAAAATAAGGATTTTGTAGGGAAACAAAAGGTTATTCTACTAGAGGAATTGTAGGAGTTGCCATTATTTGGTTTTCATCTAAGTGTGTAGGAACATATTCCTTTCCGACAGTATTTTCTTAATGAAGATATGCCTCTTTTTCAGGAACTTTATCCTCCTTAAATTCTTAGATGACAACTGGTGGTGATTTGTTTTGAAAAAACCTACTAGATCTAAGTTGGACATAATTTAGACCTAGGGGGTCTATCATGAAATATTTAAAGTGTTGACCCTAAAAATTTTAAATTGGTTGTTGAGTTTTTTTATTATTTGGATTAAGAAGTGATTGAGCATGTAATATTTTGGATCTCTAAGGAAATGGAGTGGATGGCAAGGGAAGTGGTTGATTTGATGGTTGGGGTTTTAATTTTGGTTGAGTAGGGTGAGGGTAGTACTGAGATTGTTATTGAGGATATGGTTGTTGGAATTGAGGATACTGAAGAGTTCTATCATAATAGTTTTTCCAACCTTATTCCAAAGTTTTTTTTAGTTTGGGGTGGCCAAGGTTTCCAAGGCATGGGTGTATTCCAATTATTCTATGGTTGTGAATATGTTTGGTATTAAGCATTGGCACTTTGTGTGATACCTATTTGTTGAGGTTGACGTGGCCTTTTAGCAATAAAGCAAAGTTATTCAACATGACCTATTTCAGTTTCATTCTAAAAGACAGCCTTAAGCCCAAGTAATGAGGGAAACTCTTTTGTATCACGATTGTATGCACATATGACAGATATCTCAATACTATCTAGAGTAAACTCCCATAGTGCATGCTTTTTTCTACACTTAGGACAGAAAATAGATAATGTAGTATTTTCGGCCTTTTCCTTGTTTTGTGTCCTTAGACTATCCAATTGTTCACTAAGGTTTCCACGGATATATGTTTTGAACTTATCAAGAAAAAATCCTTATTGTGGTCTACTTATTATTCTATATGAAGATTTTCTTACTCTCGACATCATTGGGCCTCTTGTATTCTTACCATATTTTTCATTGCCTCTTGCAATGTGTTTACACAACTCACAAATTTCATCAAATGACAATTGAGAGACATCTTCTTTTCCCATTAAATTGAGGAGATCAATCAACTAATCTATAATAGTTTTTAGAAAAATAGTTTATAGTGTTTCTTCATCTAAATTATGCGTTTTAGCCCTTTTGATATTGTAGGAAAACCTTTATACCATAGCTTCAAGGTTTTCATCCTCTCTTTGAACCATCTTAAATACTTCATCCTTAAGGTTATAGTGCTTACAACAATATTTCTATTTTTATAGAAATACTCTCTTTATTTCATCCCATGTTTTAATAAAGTGTGTTCTTGTATCCATGAACCATTTATGGGCTTGATATTTTAGAGTGGTTGGAAACAATTTCAATTTTTGAGTATTAATTAAATAATCATATGATCTACAAAATACTTCAAATTCAAAAATAAATGTCCCAGGATCCTGAGTGCTTAATCCAAAAAAAATAGGAAGAATAGAAGATCGCATATTTTTCATGGTAGCTATGGTATCTTCATCAAATATAGGGAATTGATAAGGTTCTTGTTCTCTATCATCTCTCCTTCTACCTCATCCACCTCCTCCACCTCCTATATTTCCTCCTCTGCCTCTTCCTCCACTAATCCTAAGCTCACGATCTACTCCATTGTGTACTTCTCCTTCTCCCTCTCCCGCCATTGTAGATTTCTTAGAGCTAATGTAAGGTTCAACAATAGGGTTATGTACTTCTTCCTCTAATTATTCTATTAATGGTATATCAAAGAAATTTTCCCCCTCTTCCTCACTAGGAACTTATAACTCTTGTCCTATGAGTTTTTCACCTATTGAAGAGAGAAATATATTAACTCCTTCAGTAGGGGATGTAGGTTCTTCAACTACAACTTCTCTGGGTGAAGTTGGCCAGACCCTATACCTCATGGATTCTATGTCTACCTACTATGGATGGAATGCAAGTTTCAGTGGATGGTGTGGCACTACATGGTCTAGCGGGGGTGGTTGGTGTTGTTGGTATTGAATTATGTCCTCTACCCCTACTTATAAAGCTACCCCTAGAATCTCCTTCTCTATACATTCATCCTAAATTATTTTAATATGATTTTATGTGTGCATATAATATGATATGAAAATAAAAAATCAATTCCTATATACACTTCCCTAGAAAGAACGTCAAAATATTGGGTAATCTAATTGGTAGTTAAATTAAATCATTAATTATCAGCAAAGGTTCGCGTACTTATGAAGTGCAAGTGCACAATATATGCTAGGAGTTCTATCTTTTGCTATAAAATGAAATATTGTTTTTAATCTATTAAAGGAAATTGAAATAAATCAAAACCAACCCATCTCAACTTTACACACATGTTATTTATATTAGACTTGAGAAGGTAAACTATGCTTCCTAAACAAGATTAAATAACAAGAATTGAATCTATTCTACTTGGATCAAATTGAAATGGCTAGTATTATTTTGTTGAATTAAAAGGAATATTCTAATTTCATCAAATTGAATGAGCTACTCTACTTGCGGAAATTAAATCTTAATCTACTACATCAATTTGAAATCCTATTTTATCCAATAGAATCAAACTTATTCTGAAACCAAACTATTTAAAATTAAACCTATTTAATGAATTAAATACCATAAATGAAACTTAAACTTATGATAGATTACTATTGTTCGCAATGGATATATGAATCAATTCAAACATCTAAATCTGAGACTAAGTGAAAATTCTTAATGAACATAATAAAAATGTTTTTGGTTGTTTTCAAGTTTAATGAGCGCACATTCCTAGCAGTGAAATCAATAGTAAGTGACTCAAAAATAAACAGATTACAAACCAAAATAAAAACTAATTGAAATTAAAATTAAATAAAAAATTTAAACTATCTTACGAACCTCTAGGATTCCCTCCATTTGAGTGTAAGGTGTTACGAATTCAAATCAAATCGATTAAGGATGCATTCACACTTTAGGAACAAAGTATCGGTATTAATAAAAATAAGGAGTCTTCAACAATTATCAACAGAGTATCTATGATATATCCTATATTCTTCCTTATCTTGACTTGCAGATCAATGAGATATTTATACACTAGTGAATTAAAAACTTAACGAAATAAATGTCAAGAGGATATTTCATGGAACGACAACATAGTTTTTGAATTTCAATACGAAATGGATATATCATGATTTTCTCTGTAGTAGAAAATCATGCAAATCATCTTCTACTATAGATCATCTACATGAAACTCAATGGCTTGATATAATTTTTTCCACACTCTCTTGATGTCAAAACCACTTCTTAAAACCCTTTCGCACAAACAAAGCAATGTTCACCAGGATGTTTGACCAAAACAATTCTCAATCTATTCGATATTTTGAGTTGGCATAATACGACGATAAAAATGACCTTGACATTTGGCATCTGCTCATGTCCTTTGTTTTCTTTGAAAGTCTCTTAATCCTGTCTAACAATGGATTGATCTATGGAAAATTTAGTCAGCTATGGAAATATTACAATTCGGTAGCCAAAGAAATATTTTAGTTAATTTCATAAAGAATGTCTAGATTATGGGAAATAATGATTTGATACATTTTCTTATAGTTGAAATTGCATTGATAACCTTGTGAAATTTAAATATATATCAAAAAATATATGGGATGGATGGGAAAATGGAGAAAGAGTGTTAAAATGAAGGAAAATTTGAGGATCCAACATCACGTCTAGCCTTATATTTCTCATGTGACTTCTCTAGCATCTCTTGTACTTGTAGATGGATCAGCCTTATCTTCTCTACAATTTTTTCAACCCTAAAGGAATCTCCTATTATATCTTCCCTCACTCCTTGTTTTCCATATGAAATGTCCAAAGGTGAAGGCATAAAATATCCAAAAGAGGTTTCAAATGGGGACTTTCCTATAGAATTTTGGATTGCTCGATTGTAAGAATGTGTTATATATACCACATTTTCATCCCAAGCCTTCGGATGCTTCTAGTTGTATCCCCTTACAAGTTGCATCAAATTCTTGTTGAATACTTTTTTTTTCCCATCTATCTATGGATGGAATGTTGTATATCTCTTCAACTTCGTGTCCATATTCTCCCACAATGTAGTCCAGAATGTACTGATAAATATCATATCCCTATATAAAACGATGCTCCTTGGTATCCCAAAGTGCACCCAGAATTATTCAAAGAATAAGTTCACTTCTTCTTGCCCACTAATGGTATGTTTACAGGGCATCATAATAGACATATGGTTGAACTTTTTAAATACTGTGAATAGGTTTTCATGTCCCTTCCTGGTTGTTGGTAAATCTCCCAAAATTTCCTTGAAAATTATTTCCCAAGGATGAGTGGGTACAGGTAAGGGATGATATAGACCATATTTCTTATTGTTAGGTTTTTTGGTACAATAAATCATCCACCCTCTTATGAACAAGCTATATTCTCTTGCATCTTGGGCCAATATACATACCTATACAAGTTGGCCATGGTCTTCCCTATAGAAAATTGTCATGCGACGTTGGAGGTGTGATCCTCTCTAATCGGTTGTAATCGCTCACCTTTAGGAACACATTGCTTATCCAACCTGTAGAGTAAATTATCCTAAAGATGGTAGTCAATGACTCTGTAACCATCATGTACATGAATCTCAGTCCGCAACTATTAAAATACCTCCTTGAATTCCTAATCCTCTAAATATCCATCTCTATATGCATCATGGGTGAGTGGCTCCATCTTCATAAGAGTTCCCAAAACTTTGATATTTGGTGTGGGTGGCCATAAAAGCATGTCAGCTAACTTTTTTATGTTTCCCTTCTTATACTTGATCACCAAATAAACTATTGTAGAAACCCTATCCACTTGTAATGCCTTGTATGTTGTAGCTTACTTCGGGCCTTCAAGTAATGTAGTGGTTTGTAATTTGTGTGGATTATTGTCTCTTTTCCCATCATATATTTTTTCCACTTCTTCACATCTTGCAGCGAGGAATAGAGCTCCTTGTTGTAGCTAGGGTAGTTGAGAACTGCCCCATGAAATGCTTCAGAATAGTAGCATACAAGCCTCCCTCCCTGCATCAAGCCAACTTCCATAGCATACCCACTTGCATCTGCTCCACTTTAATGCAAGTTTGGTAATGCAAAAATTGGTTCTTGACTAATCTTCTTCTTTATCTCCTCAAAATCCCTATGTTGACCCTTTACCCACTAGAAACTCTTACCACTTGTTGTTATAGCATGGAGCAGTGCTGCTACTGTTGAAAATGAGGCTATGAATTTCCTCAGGTATTGTGCTACCCCAATGGAACCCCTGGCATAAGAAAAATTAATAGGCATTGACCATTTCATGATGGCATCCATCTTGGAAAAATATGTCTTCAACTCTCCTCCACCTATCACATACCCTAGACACACCAAAGAATGATGTGAAAAATCACACTTCTTGATATTTTATATCAGCTGGTGCTTCTTCAATGTCTCCAACACCTACGTAAAATGTGAGATGTGCTCTTCCCAGGCAGCACTGTATACCAGTATATCATCCAAATAGACAATAACAAATGAATCTATAAAAGGGTGTAGTTCATCATTCATTAATATCATAAACAAAGTTGGTGTATTACTCAGAACAACTGGCATGACTAACCACTCATACAAACCTTGACTGGTTTTGAAGGTATTCTTACACACATCTTCTTCTTTGACTCGAACCTGGTTATGTCCAAACTTTAATTCCAAATTGGTGATGTATTTTTCTTGCTACAGTTGATCCAGCAGATCATTTATCCTGGGTAGAGGGTACACATTCTTGAGCATGAATTTTTTCAACGCCCTAAAATATATACACATCTATCAATTCTCATCCTTATTTGGCACGATGATGATGTGTGACTTACATGGTGATGTACTTGGTCGAATGAAACCTTGTTCTAGTAGTTATTGGAATTTTTTCTTCACCTCACTTGCCCTTATACCAGGCTTCATGTACAACCCAATTTTTGGGAATGGGGAGTCTGGAAATAGCTGGATATCGTGCTCCCCTTCCCTCTTAGGTGGTAACCCTTTAGGATCTCATAACACATCCCTATATTCATGTAGCAACTCTTCTAATTTTTTTTTTTTTTTTTTAGTACACCCATATAGGTATGCATTTCCTCTTACTAACTATTCTATAGACTAATTTTCTCTTTAAAACAATAACACAAACTTCTTGCTGGAACTGATCAATTTCTTAGCTTGGTCAAAACTTACCAACACAATTTTTGACTTACCTTTGTGTGAGTTATTGATGAACGATTTTTAATTCTTTACGAGATGATATTGGTCGTCTCTCCACATGAATAGTTCATCTTGAATGTACATGTAGGGACTCCCAAAAATGACTCCACATACATCAGGGGAAACCACATTTAATTCTACTTCATCATTAAAATTAGAACTGATAGAAAATCTAAATTTGTAGTTTTGTTACCTTCAGTTCTACATCCTTATTTACTCATCCCATTGGATATTGGTTTGGATGATCACAAACTTCTAGCCACAAATTCTTGACCAAATTTGTTGCAATGAGATTCGCCTACGGTCTTGAGTCAAACAGAGCATCAATATTTGTCTTCTTGACCTATATATTTATATTGAAGAGTTTGGTCATTTTTTTCTCTTCTTGTTGTTGAAGGCTACTCAGATTCACCTCCTTTTGTAGTAATGCACAGACGATATTCTCATCAATGTCTGAGCTCCTTTCAACTTGGTTGCTCGAATCAATGGCCATGAGATTCTTCTTCTTATTGTATTTATTTTTTTTCTTCAGGTTTAGCTCTAGATGTAGCTTCCAACGCTTCTCCTTTGTATGGTCATCAATATTGAAGTGGTTGCAGTGGTTTCTAGGATCTTTGCAATGGTGTGTTTTGGTTTTCATATTTTTATCTTTTCCCTCTATTTTATTTTTCTTCTCCTTCTCAGAACCATTTTGTTGGTCCTTCTTCTTCGATCTAATTGATTACGCTCTCTTCAGGCCTATGTTCTCTAGGTATTGTTCCTATACACAAGCCTCATACATTGAATTAGGATTTAAAAGCATAACTTACTCCCACAGATGGCAGTGTAAACCCCTTTGGGAAGATACCCAACATTATGGCCATCTTTTTTAACTTTTTGGTGTAATCCTACACACTTTTCCCTAGCTTTTGCCTGAAGTAGTGCCACCAGATCCACTAGTCCTATATGTACCAAATAGGGTAGAAATATGAATTAATGAGGGTTTTTAAGTCCTAATACTTATTCACTAGAGGATCTGCCACCAACCTCAAAGTCTCTATGTGTCTCTCCCACCAAGTGACAGCATGGATCTCTAATTTCTGTTGCAAAAAAGAAATATTTTTTTCTTCCTCGATTCGATGGAAGTTTAAATACACTTCCAACTATTGAAACCAATGATTTAGCTTCAGAGAGTTGATCTCGTAGTGGTATATCTTGATATCTGCCTTTGATTCCATTTTAAATAGAGGTTAAGATTCATTTGCAACACTCAAACTGGGTTGATCTTTTTGGGTTCTTTCTTCGGTTGGTTCTTTGTTTCTTCTTGATCACTTGATCCCCCTTCTGATTTTTCCTCTGCATTTGAACCCCCATATTCTGTGAATATTCCAAGCTTATTGTTTAAGACTGCCATGAGGAGATTTAAACATTATGTCTTATATCTTTGACTTTTTCTTCCAATTGTGAAAACCTCTCCTCTGCGGGATCACGAGGGTTATTCACATATTCGTCAACCATGATTAGGCTTTTTCAACTTTTCACCTAGTCGTTATAGATCCCTTGCAAATATCCAAAAATTATCCAAAGAAACCTACTCTGATACCAATATGATCCATAAAATGTCGTGGATATTTCATTCGAAAGTTCGTCACAACAAATTTGACAAAATTTATAGTTAAAATATGAAATTATATGATATTATAGTTTTATTATATTTCTAGATTTATATATTTACTGTTAATAATTCATGCATGCAAATTAAAATTATGCAGAAAATAGAGAATTACAAAATAAAATCTAACGTACACATTTGATACAAGATATACTTTGGGAAACCCTTTTGGGAGAAAAACCTAGCTGGAAGGTGAGGTCACTTCGCTCTCTTTCCCTAAATAGAAATATGTCTGCGAGTATAAAGAATAATGGTATGTGGCCCACCGGATGATAAATTTAACAACTTGTGTGCTCTACCTCCTATCCCTCTTGGATTTTTTCTCTTAGCTATGGAACAAATGCACTCGAAAGAATTGAATCCCCTTTCCTCTTAGTGGCTTAATTATAACACAGCCTAATAGCCTCCTAGTGGTCAAATTTGACTACCTAAAATATTAACCAGAGTTACAATATATACTCTTCTAGAGTCTTCTACATCATAATCACGTGGCTAACCCATTTTATATGAATATTGAGGGCTGACATGGCATCATCTCTAAATATGGTGGTGAGAATAGGAAGGTCAAATTATGAATGTCATAAATTTCACAAACAGACTCTGATTGACACAATTCTTGCACCGTTGGAGATTTATTTGTGCATAGAATATCATGAAAAGAGAAATGCTAAAGTGGACAAGTTTTAACCACAAAAATCATTGTTTGATGCCTCAAAATTCTCTTTAAAGGTTTCAAACCATGTTTTTGCAAACTAGGTTCCAATGATAAAAATAATCTCGTGAGATGATTCCTCCATTTTTCCACTCTAAAAGCATCGAGATGGATCACAAAAAATAGAATGATCCATTATGGCTCACATTGTAATGCTTAATAAACTTCACTTAAACAAACACACAAACCTAAATATGTTTTTAGATAGACCATTTCCAAGTGATAAGGTGCTTTAAGAATATTCAACAAGAAACTAAGGCAGAACCACCACAATACAATGAGAGTTAGGAGCCAATTTATGAGTGCTAGTTCTGAAATAAAGACAAAGTATAGCATAAAGATACAATCTAGCACTTTCACTCAATAAATGCACAAATAAGTTACTTTATGATACACAAGAGTGAAATCTAATTGTAGAGACCATCAGTGGATGGTATACATGAGTATATTTTGAAACAAGGCAACCTTACTACTTTCTACAAATTTTAGATATGATTTATGGTGAAAAAAACATAAAACACATTTTTGGAGTGAAGAAAAGAAACCAAGATTTCCTAAAAGAATTTAGAACAATTCATCTTGGTTGTGCTTGTTATGGAAATAAATATAACGTGTAATAACCATGAAAAAATGATTAATTCCCACTCTAATTGATAAATAACCATGTAATTAGCACAAACTCGTCAACAGAGGTGTTGATTCTCTTTAATATTTCACCAAAAAATTTCCAATTGAAATATAAACACAATTGTTATAGGCCAATTCGGGCATCATTTCCAATGACCTAGTCAAATTGGACATCATCCCCAGGACCAATGAAATAGGGTCTATCATCCCTTATCATTTCAATTGCTACATACCCTAAGACAAGAACAAACCATTCATGACTTCCATTGCAAGGTTTCCAAGGTTTGAAGTATATGTTATATCACTTATGAGCTCACCAATGCTGCCTCTCAAGGGACTAACTTCTTTGCATATGTAGCTCCCTCCATTCAAGGGTGCTCTGCAAAGCACTTCTCGACATTCAAGAGTGTGTTGATCAAATGGGAGCGAAATTCTCATTGTTATGAAATCTCCACATGGCCAGTGCCTTCTAGAAGAGTCCATATGTGTCAAACTTCGAATCCATGTGTCCATCTAACACCTATGAGCTTGGGAACATGTCTTTCCTATTATTAGAAAGTCATTGATTGAGAAACTACCTTCAATTGCCCTATAAAATGAGCAAAGATCTAGTGCTAGGGAAGGAAGAAATTTGGTAAAGTGTTGTTGGATTCTCAATTGAGAGAGTGATAGGAGTGATATGCTACTGGTTAGATGTTGAATGTGATGAGGCTGGGATGATGCTGGAGCTGGTGAAATCAAATCGATCGTTGGTTGTAACCTCCCCCTTCTACTCTTTAGTAAAGATTGCTGCTCATTTTCCATATATGTATTTGTTTATGTTTCTAATTTTCATATGATGGATTATTAACTGATATATATGTTTCATGTTCAATCGATTTAACAGATTAAGATAAATATGCATCGATATATTGCAATCTATTTGTTGTTTAGTGTTTATACTTGCAGGAACTAGTCTGGCGATCTAAGTTGGATTGGAAGCTACAACAAGAGAGATAGAAGGAGAATAGGAAGTGCTTGGATCACAAGTAAGTTCCTCTATCTTTTTGTGTGTCCATTTAATCTTAGAGAAATTTTATGAAAATTGTTTGATCTGTTGTTCTAAATGCATAGCACCACATTTAGGGAATATGTTTTATCCGTAATTCATAATTCCGCATAGCAAATTAGCGACTCCGCTAGGGATTTTCCTTATCATTCCTGGTGTTTTTGCCTCTTCTTATCCACCCAGTAGCATCTACTATCAACTATTAGACTTTTGAATCAAATAATTGCATTAGAAGTGTGTTCTATAGCTTGAATTTTGAATCTCTGCTACACCCAATGCACTATTGGTCAAGACATAGTTCTTTTCATAGCACTATCTCCCACTCATGGGTGCTTTGCAACACACTGTCTCCCTTTAGAGACTTTGTTTTCCCCTTAGCCAAAAAAATTCCCTTTGAATTTGTCATTGCCATCATAATCAACCTTTTGTTTGCTGTGTTTTCAATTTTCTGATACCTCTCAGAGACCAATAAATTTGCATGATTCTTCCTCCGTTGAAAATTAAGTTTGTTCAATGTCTCTTTAAGTGTTTTTATTTATCATTGACAAATAAAATTCAAAGTATTTTATTTCCACATTAGATCCATTTGTTTTTGTAAATGAAATTGTCGTTAAATTATTAGTTTCGTATAGGAAAAATTGTAGTTCCATTCTTCGTTTTTCCTAAAAGAGAAATTGTTGTTAAAATCATCATTTCTCAAATAAGAAAGCATTTCTTTTTTGTTGATTTGATGCATATAGTTTCCATTTTACATTCACATTAAGGGGACTGAAAAGAAAAACCTGCATTTTCATCTAGTGAATTTTGTGTTTTGCATAGGAATAAGTTAGGAAAGGTGCATATTAGTTTATGCTTTTTGTTGTTTTTTCTCAAAACTGATTGCTCTTTTCCTTTAGTAGCTAGGATTTTCATTGAAGAAGATAAAATTGAAAAGTTTTTTTATCATTTTAGTTTTCATTTTAGGAATTTCCATCATCGCGATGAACCTTGAAAGGCAAATTGATAAACAAGATCAACTTAAAATTTACATCAATTTACCTAAAAAAGCATTGGAACCATAACGATAACATTTATAAGGTCTAGGCTAGAGATGTGTTCCGACACCGTTAAACATAGCAGCTTTCGTTAATTTTTAGCGATACATTCCGAGTGTGATACCTCACTCCACGTACATAAGTATATCGTAGCTCGTCCACGTACCTACGGGTATATCGGGCGGTGTTATAGTACGAAAAGTATAAAGGGGTGATATCACTGTGCGGTTTCACATTAGAAAACACTAATACGAACTTGGGCCCCGCGTACCTTTAGGTTGCTATCCATCCATAGTGAACCAAGTTGGCTGCCTTGTAAATTGTGATACACCGAACACAAAATTCAGGGAGATTTCCTGCCTGTACTTCTTGGTTTGCCAGGAGGTATTCTGTAGTTCATTGTTTCTTTGTAAACCTTTTGCCTAGCATTACCCTTTTATTTTTTTTATTTGATTTTGGTCATAAAGTAAATCAGTCATCATGGAAGAATAACATCCCTTTCCCTGTCGTTCACGTAGAATTGCATTGAAACCACCTTTACCACCGGAAGCTACTTCTAATCGGCGAAGGCAATATCGCTCTACCGAAACCAGTACCATCAGTACCTCTGGTGAAGCATCATATTCACATATACCAGAGTTGGCACAAGTTGTTTCTACAAATCCTGGTTCATTTATTGTTGTCGAGATGGAGTCCTCACAGCTACCTGTGGTCATGATCCATCCAATCAGTGAGACAATACCTCCCGAACCCGATGTTGTTCAACTGGAAGTTGATCTGGATCCCATCGTGCTTTAGGGGACAAATGTTATTGGTTAAAATAGACATCATCCCCAGGACCAATGAAATAGGTTCTATCTTCCACTTATATTTCAGTTGTTATATACCCTAAGTGAAGAACATCTAGATCCCGAAGTCGAAAAACCGTAAGTTGTTCTTATATTGGTCGCTCCACAATCTATTGTAGCCATTGAGTCTCCCATATCGCGCAGTCAACCACCTTAAATATAATTTGGGCTTGATGGCGAAGTTCTTCCACCTGGTTTGATTTAGATTGAAGAAATATCACAAGACGAGACACCTTTAACTCCAACTCATTTTTGGGAGGAGCTTTATGTGTATGAGTCTTTTCCTCAATCACCTTCTTCTGCTTTTCTTGATCCTATTTTACTTTGAGTCCCTGTAGATTATATAGGGTATACATTTGGTCATTTTACCATGGCTGAGACAACATCCTATACTGAACCATCTATTTCAGCTGCAACAACATTTATTGTTGCTTCATCCTCGATGTTTTCTCCATTTACTTCACCCATGTCATCATTTGGAATCCTATCTGGTTCCTCCCTTATGAGTATTGAATGACTTGATCCTTTATTCACATCTATAGTGCAATTTCAAGCTGGTCCCATCAGTCATTCTCCTTGGTGGTCGATGATTTCACAAAAATTACCCTCTGAAATTCCAAAATTCAATGAAAACCCTAGAGAAGACCTGTCAACGCATGTTATAACTTATCATTTGTGGTGCTCATAAAAATACTTAAATGATGACTTCGTTAGACTACGTCTTTTCCAACACACGATCATTGGTCTGAATGCACTATGAGGATAGTTCTTTCACTGTGTCAACCTCATTAAAAAATGAAGCGGGTTATGAGGATAGTTCTTTTCCTATGTCAACCTCAATCCACTACAAGGAAAAGACCCTCTAGAATAGGTTATAAAGGAGGTTTTTAGTGTTATAAAATTGGCCAAAATTATCAAAAAAACATTTTCTACAACATCCGTTTATGGTTACGGAGGTTTTGGTGGAGCTTTTAACGGAAATTCAATGCAACTAAAAAAAAATGGGCGGTCGGAGGTTATTACGGATGTTTTTTCAGCGGTGCTCAACTATGTATTTAATGCATCAGTGCGTACATGTTGAAGGTGCCCCCGGGCAGTTTAAGGAGAATGCACCAGGTCGTTAAGGTATACAAGCGCACCGGGCGTAGTATTGGCGATACAACGCACGGGGTCATTCTAATTGATCTTGGGATTTGTGCGGTGCCCATAGGTCCTATAAACACCCCGGCATGTGGACTTTTCGAAATGCCCCAGTGCACAGTATCAAACAAATGCACCAAGTTTTATAATTGTTATTGGTATTTGTGCGGAGCCCATAGGTCATACAAACGTACTGGGGCTAATAGACACATAAACGCCCCAGTGCGCAATACCACACAAATGCATCGATATTTATAATTGGTATCGGTATCTGTGCAGTTCCCATAGGTCGTAAAATGGCACCGGTGCATATAGACACATAAATGCACCGGGGCGCCATACCGCAGAGACGCACTGATATTTTTAATTGGTTTTGTTATTTGTACGGTGCCCATAGGTCGTATAAACGTGCCAGTGAGCTTAATGATACAAACGCACCAGTGTACAGTAACTGACACGCACCGGTTTTCATTTTGTATTTTTTAGAAACATCAACCTGTGACAGTGCAATTATTGTGATTGTTTTAAATTCATTATTCATCAAAAGTCAACACATCTTATAACAATATTCATATTAATTAAATTTTTATTAATGCATTTGAATGTGATGTTTGGATTAATTTGTTATATCATATCATAATTATTGTGGTTTTTTAAAATTCATTGTTCATAAAAAGTCGACACATATCTATCTTATAACAATATTCATATGAATTAAATTTTTATTAGTTCATTTGATAACGACAATGGAGAACACAATAGAATAAATTAAAACATATTTTCTTATATATATATAAGACAATCTTTGTCATACAAAATGGGACAGTTATTGGTATCCCTTTGTCTTTCAATTTGGAAACTATGTCCATTACATTAAACAAAATGTCTGATTTCACAGACATATTTCAAAAAATACAACGCCTTGCTTTGATATCCAAACATTGTGATCATCATTCTTCGCTTCAACTACTGTCAGTGCTACTAGATCTACTTCCATGACTTGGGTTATTTTCACGAATGTTTTGTTCACGATGTTGATTGTTTTCTTCTTCTTCACCTTCCATCTAAAAACATAAAAATAAACTGAAATGAGTGTATATACATTGGTGAGAATAATGAAAATTGCAATATCAAATAATATACATCAATGTAAATCGAAAAGAAAAATTACGTACCATAGCAACAATTGACTCATAAACTATACACATTCTTTCAAAATCATGTACATCCATGCCAACTTTCAAAATTTCATTTGGTGGCGCAGTTCCATACTTTGTTTCCTACAAGTTTTATACATCATAACAAATCATATATTGAATATAAAAGATTTTTTTCTTCTTATACTAATTATAGACAGAGCTAAGTAAAACCAGATCGATAGATGCTTACAAATTCCACTATTAATTTCTGATATGCCAACATATACTCACAACCCATATTTAACCAAATTTCAATCAATTCCTCTGATGGTTCTTCGTTGTATGTTAGCACCTATTTGAAGACATTAAATGATGATTTTTATAAAACAACTTAAAAAATACAAAAATAAAATCTAGTTAAGACGTTGTTATAAGGAAGTAACAATTACTCACAAACTTAGATATCAACACTTTTCTTCCTTGTCATCCTATTTTATGCGCTGAATGTGTTCCATTTTCTATTATTTTCTGCAAGAAAATACTTGAAAATTAATATTTAATGCTAAATTGTTTATTTATTATACCTAATGATAGAAAAATTCAATGATTACATATTACATTTGCAGCACGTTGTTGTTGAGATGGCTCCTCCTGCGATGCAATTTTGTCCATTTCTTTGACCATCTCCTTGTACACCTTTTTGGACATTCCTATTGGCATATTTCTGATATCAGCTCATTCATCTTTTGAGATTTTCATAATCTTCCTGAAAATGTAACACGACATTAATAAACATTTTAATTTTTATATTGATATATGAAAAGTAAATATAAAAAAAGTGATATTTATAAATAATTCTAGACAAACATTTAAAGGAATATTAATTTTTCATTCCTTTTTTTTTTGTACGTTTTTGCTATTAAAAATCTGACATGTCTCATTGACCAATTCTCTGGAAACTCTTCATGTAGTTTACATAAAATTTGGTTCTTGGAATAATTGGATTGGTTTTTGTATTTTAAGTGGAAAGAACGTCTATACATTCATTCCACTAGATCCCTCAAACTTTTGGAAAAGTTTTGACCCCTTTCATTAACCTCCAGCACCACTCCAGATGAGCTAAGGAGAAATTCATTTTCATTTTCATGTTCTATTTTTTTTTCTTTTTTTAGAGCAACATTCCTTTTCTAAGTTGTTGGTCCCTGTAGAGCATTAAACATATGTCAATTAGTAGACTGTTTGACACATGTTATCCAATAATTTTAAGTATATTATTAATGATAATTAAAAAAATAAACTCATATTGGATTGATAGTATTTTTTCATTCACCTGAATCATTATTTTGCAAATTTTCCATCAAGCTTTTATGCTCTTCTGGTCCTAGATCAGAAATAATCTTATCGAGCTTCGTCATTTTGTGGCTTTGCATGATACACAGTAAACAATGCATATTAGTTAAACTTACATATAGTTCAAAAATAATATTTTTTATAAAGAATTTACAAATAACTTGCCTTTTTTTCTTTTCTTGATGTGTTATCAGTATTTTTGTTACTTGATCTCTTGTCAGTCATTTCTTTATCAATTTGAAACTTGTACCATATCATTCATTAATATATTTATAAATAAATTGTCAACGCCTCGTGTAAAAAAAATCTCAAGACACCTAGTGTGCCTTTCATTCAGACGCACCAATGCTCTGTGTATAGTTCTTTAAACGCACCACACAAACAATATAATAGACCGTACGGTGCTCTATGTCAACAAGGAGCACCATTGCGTTACATGTCAATCACCGCACCAATTAACCATGATAAAATAATAAAAATCGTCCAGTGTTAGTTTTTGTAGCATAAACTAGTGCCATATTTTACATATGGCATCGTTGTAGCTCCTACAACACCCTCCAAAAATACATAAAATCATAACACACACTTCAAAATTTTTGGAGCCTCCCCCTTAAAACTAAAAGGAAAAGAGATCAAGTAAGTTTCTAGCACCAAGTCGCTAAGTCGCACATGCTTTATTTATGACCCAGGCGACCTAGGCGACTCTACGACCCAAGGTCGCACAGGTCGCACAGGTCGCAAGGGTCGGATATCCCCAATTTGCGACCTTGCGACCTAGCGACCTTGGGGTCGCAAGGTCGCAAGGTCGCGAGATGGAGTTTTAAGGAAATTTGCGACCCAGCGACCTTGCGACCTAGCGACCTGTAGGTCGCGAGGTCGCAAGGTCGCAAACTTGCATCTTGCGACCGCATTAAATAACCACACGTGCGACCTTTTTATATAAGGTCGGGTCGCTAGGTCGCATTTGTGACTCTCAGCGAAAACCGCGGATTTGCTCTGACAGGTTGACTGGCATTTTTTTCTTCTGGGTAAGTTGCCGTTTTTCTCCCTACGTTTCCTGCATAAACATCTCCTGCCATTTTTTGAGCCTCCTCACGGTCCTATTTATTTGCTAAGAAGGATGGGGTTTTTCTTTGGATTGCTGCTGTCTTTGTGTTGCCCACAAAACCCCAAGGTCGCCTACCCCTTGCCTAATCTTCATGGCCATGCATTATGGTAAATTCTGGACCTTTCAGACCGAAATTCTGTCTCATTTGTAAACACTTAGCCGCAAAGTCGCGCGCGCGCAAAACGCACTTTGCGACCTGCGACCTGCGACCCGGTCGCAAGGTCGCAGAGGTCGCAAAAGCCACACTGGGCCACCTGGGCGACTCGCGACCTGGGCCGCAAGGTCACAGAGGTCGCAGTCTATTTTCCCACTACGATTCCCCGCGACTCCCCCGCGCTCTCCTCCCTAAGTCAGCCCAGTGAGCCCTTGCGCAGCACGACCCAGCCAGCCTCCCGGGGCCGATCCCGCCATCTTTCCATGCCCGAAATGCTGAACTGGATCATACAGAAGACGGATCCGAAAAGCTTCGCAATCCGAGATAGTGCAGGGAAAGCTTTCGTAACATTGGAAAGTTCAAGAGCACAGGTCTACTATTCCCTACCCAAAGCAGATGTGAACTTCACCCCAAGATGGTTTGCTACAAATGAAGTACCAATGGTTGACACGATCAGGAGATGGTGGGCAGAGCCAGACAAATTCAAGATAAAAAAGGACCAGGAGTACCCGGTGGCCAGTTTGAGGAAAGTCTATAAGCTAGTGGCCGCCATGCTGTGCAGGATATACGGGCGGGCAGACGCCACCACCTTCAATGGAACATGGGCAACCATCATAGAACACGTAATAGTTCACGGCACTCGATTCAATTGGGCGGGAATATTAATGGGCTCCATGCACACAAACTTGGCTTCGGCTTTAGCCCCAGATGAGGGAGCGCCATCAGAATTCTACATGGCTTCGTATCTACTAGATGCTGTCTGTGCCCAGATGCATATTGAGGGATGGCCACATAATTGGAACCCCGAACAGACCCAGGCGATACACTGGCAGACCAGGGTGTTCTGGGAATCTAGGTATAAGCCGGACATCGAGCAAATCTCTCACATATTCATGCCCGCCCTCTACGGGAAATTATTTGGTCAAGATGCCCCCTGCATGTCTTGGCGAGCGATGGAAACACTAGGTCAGGTGGCACACTGGTTCCCATCCGCTGAATTCACCATCATCCGAGTATTCGGCTCGTTTAAACCACCACACGCTCTTCCTAAGTTTGTTACCGACAAGGTACTCATGCAAGAGGTGTGTTTTCAGATGACCTTGGGTTTCTCTATCGTCCTTGCCAAAGGGAAGAAGAAACCTTGGCCTGCTCTACCTCTCACCATTGGTTCCTATACGGTCAAAGACTCCAGAGAAGTAGCGCGTGAAGGGGAAGAGGTGAAAAGCTATCACTTCAGAAATCTGGACCGTCGAAATTACGATCCAGTCAGGATAGTTCCCGAACATTGTAAAAGGGCCAATTTCAGATGGAGTTATCAACACGTCGAGTGCCCGGATGAGGATGAGAGAAGAAATTGGTATAACGTAAACCGGCATCTCGCACCAGGAATCGACCCTGACCGAGAAGGAGCAGAGTATCAGAACATTGGAGGTTCTTCCTCCTCCAGAGATAAAAGAACACAGACCGGTGCAGGACCTGACACCGCAGATCAGGAAAGGGAAGCAGAAGCCCAGGCCAAACTGGAAGAGGAAAAGAAGAGGAAGGAAGATGAAGAGAAACGCAAGAAAGACGCCAGAACAGAACGGAAAAGGAAAAAAGAGGAGGAGAAAGAAAGACAGGAAAAAGAGGCACAAGCGGCAGCAGAAAAGGCACTGAAAGAAGAGCTCGATAAAGTCGATCATCAGAAAAAGGCAGAACAGGCCGCCGCAGCAAAGAGGAAACAGGAAAAGGAAGCAGAGGCAGAGGCAGAACGCCGGGAGAAAGAAAAGCGTGACAAGGCGGAAGGAGAGTGCCAGCAAAAGGAGAAAGAAAAGGGTCAAACGCAGGATGTAGAGGACGAGCTAATAGATGACATTGATCTATCTCCCCTGAATATCCCTGCAGGTGGCGCGGGAGGTGCCCTCAGTGTTGATGACTTTCTGGGGGAGCAAGAAGAAGAAGTCTTCGACTTGACCAGATTAACCTTTGACCAATTCTCTTTCAAGATACGGCAAGAGAAGAGGAAATCCTTGACGTCAGGCTATCCTGCCATCTCCACAGTCTCCACCGGAAAAGACATTGTCCCAGATACAAGGAAAAATCCGGTTATGATAGCGTCAGCAGGCACCGCTTTTGCCACAGCCACAGAAGAAAATGTCACAAGGATGAGCAGAGAGATTATTTCTTTACAGAACCGGCTAAAAGCGGCAGAGCAAGAGAAGTCAAGGCTAGAGAATGAGATGCTCCAGCTCCAGGGTAGGCCCGCTCAAGTGAATGAGGTTCCACTGGCAGTCAAGAAGGAATGTGATGTGCTAGAGATGACAATGAGGCAAGTGTACCAGAAAATGTTCACCCTGAAACAAACGGTGGCCCCATTGGCAGAGGCACGGGAAGAAACCAAGCAGAAACACGAACAACTCAAGGAAGCTTCGACAGCCTTGGACAAAATGATGAATTGGACAGCCCAATATCAGCAAGCTCCAGAACACGTGCCTCGGAAGGAGTGGAGTCATACGCAAGAAGCCAAGGTGCAGATTCGGATGAGTATGCAATCCAAAGACAAGCTGTCCAAGGATCTGGACAAAGTAGTGTCTGCATATAATCACCTAATCAGTGGTATCGACTCCATGAATGCCCTTCATCATATTCCATCATTAGGGGCACTAAATGAAACTAAGAGCTGGGAACAGGTAGAGCAAGAAATTCAGGTTTTCCTGCAGCCAGTAAGGCAAGCCGCCGCCGCACCAGAATTCGAAGCATCACAAGAGAATCTGAACCGGTTGCTTGTCACCCCAGTGCAAATTTACACCAAGCTTGCTTCTCTCTCAATGATGATCTCCCAGAAGAAGGAGACTCTGGTGCCGAATGCTCTAGAATGTATGCATCGGATAAAAGAGGAAAGCCCTCTTGTCGCTCCTATAACGGCGGATTACCAAACTTGGAAAGACTTCATCAAAGGCAAGAAATTCGACACTCCAGGAACCTCGATTGCGCGACCACCTTCATAAGTTGCAAACGCTGGGTCGCAGGTCACATTTGCGACCAGGTCGCAGGTCGCATTTGCGACCAGGTCGCAGGTCGCAATTTGTACAAACAGGAAGTTGAACCGTCGGGAAGTTGAACCGTCGGAAGGCCATAAGTGCGGCTGTTGAATATATAAATACCCCAATGGGAAGCATTGTTTGGGGCGGCTCTTTTGTGGACTGAAAGGCATTATTGCATTGTAGCTGAAGAAGCATACTCTTGATATATGAAATACAATACATGTTAAAACCCCTTTGATTGGATGATGTGTTTAGCCGTGACAACATTGTGTGTATTCTGCCTGTAGCTTAAGAATATCTTTTGATTAATGAATCTGTGTTATTAATAGTGTCATTCATGCACCATAGTTATCTGTGATTGTGTTGATGATGCTCAAGTTATTATTTGCTTCATGATGAATGTTAGTGAACTATTTTATTAGCATCTTGTTATATCCTTCGGAAAGTTAAGGGATTTTCTTACCACAAAGGATTGTTTCTTTGGCGGTCAGATTATCTTGCATGCATACCTCATAGATGTGTTGCTAACAACATTCCCTGAGTTTATGCATTCTGCCTATTACCTTGCTATGCACAGTGTCATATATCGGTTTTATTCATCAGTCATGTATTCTATATCATGTTAATAAGTGTATGTTTGCAGTTTCAATCAGGTTGCTCGAAACCGAAGAGATAGTCATTTAAGTGGTAGCCGGACCCACACCCCGGACGGGATCCCTACTCCAAACGGTTCAAAGTCTAATTGGGACTTTCTACCGGGGAGATCCCCTACTGTTGGCCGGACATATTTTCCCGTCAACAGATTTTGCGCTAGAAGGAGGGCATGGCATCCTCCCAGCATACAAAAGACATTCCATCACAAACTCCCCACCGGGAGGTCATAAATAACGAAGTTACCATTCTCCCTTTAGAGGATATTCCAAGGGAGGAAACCCGATACTTTGAAATCACTAACGAACAGCTGAGAGCCTTACGTCCAGTTGCCCGTAATCTCATCAGGGATTTACGGTATGCCCCTATCATGGAATTCCTTGCCCACACTAGGACCCCTGCCGATAACATCACTCGCAATGGCGTGCTGGTCCGCACCATACCTGAACTTGTGAATACCATGATTGAAGACCTCGCACGGGCTGTCCAGGAAAATGACCCCGTTATCCACGATAGTGAAGGTTTCCCTGATACGGAACCTTTCCCCGAACCGCAGCCTGACTTACATCAGTGGACCAACAACCAACTGTATTCCCCACGAGAAGGAGAAGGGGAAAGAAGAAACGAAAGAGAAGGTAACACAGCCCGAAGGAATGCAGAGGAAGGAAATAGGCCTCGAAGAAATGAAGGTGGAGTCAACAGGGGTCAAGGTCGTGGTGGTAGAGGAAATATCATTCGCGACCTGAGACACCACGCCAACCATAATCACCACCAAAACCAAAATAGACCCCCTCCTTACAGCTGGGAGCTGCTTAGAAACGTCAATAACCGTGAAAGACACCAAGATGAACACTCTCGTCATCATGAAGGAACATCGGTGTCAGGGACGGGAAGTGAGTCTGAAGCAGAAACCCGACACCATCAGCGCCCCAGGAGGGTGCAGCCTCCGGCCTGGATGGCTCAATCCCCTTTGGCCCTCTTAGGTCCTCTCCATGATATGCCCAGACACCCAGAGAAGCATCTTCCTAAGTTCGATCCAGAGAAAGGCACATCGGCAGAAGACCATATTAGTAGTTTTTATCTGTCTCTACAAATTATGAGAGTTCAGTCCGATGACGTTGTGTGTCGACTTTTCCCCCACACTCTTGTAAGCCAGGCTGCCTCCTGGTACCGCTCCCTACCCAGTGCGTCTATTGCTTCATGGGACCAGTTCCGTCGTGTGTTCCTGCAAAAGTTTGCGGAAGATAAAACACCCTCTATGCTCCTCACCGAACTCAGCACCATCAAGTGTCACAGAAAAGAGAAAGTTAAAGACTTTAACCAACGTTTCGCAACCATATTGCAAAAATTCCCTCCAAACTTAGCGTTGGACGATTCCATCACCATCGACTACTATACCAAAGCCCTCCCTAGGGATATTGCAGTCTTCGTCAAACGCGAGGCCCGCGCTACTCTTACAGCAAATTACGCGGCCGCTCTCGCAGTAGAAAAAGACATGTTGTCAATAGGTGTCATGGATCATGATGGAAAGGATGATCACAAGTCAACCACTAAAAAAGGTCAGTCTTCCACCCCGAATAGGGAGAGAGAAACTTTCGATTTCGAAAGTATGGCCAAAACCCTCAAACTGCTAACGAATGAGGTCTCTGACCTAAAGAGGAAAGGCGTTGAAACCTCAAATACAAACAAACCTCCCAAACCTTTTTTCAAGAAAAACAATCCCAACACCAGCAGGCCTCCGTCAAACACCAGTGCCGCTCTCAACGTGGAGGAAATAGGGAAGGACAATTTTTGTTCTTTTCACCAAGCTGCCCATTCTGAAAAGACGTGCCCGCAATGGATCGGCAGCATGACCGCAGTGGTAAACCAGCTTCTGGATGATCAAACTCCAGGAAGCCTCACAGAGGATGAAGTTTCTGATCAAGACGGAGTTTCGCTCCTAGATGGGGAATCAGGAGCCTCTGTCTTAACTTTCGATGTAGTCCGCGGGGGAGAGAGTCTCGCTCCCGTTGATATTAACATGGCAGGAAGTCCCAAGGCTCAGCCCACTCGAAACTATAGTCTTAGAAGCAAAGGAGCTATTCCTGAACAATCTTATGAAGACAAGAAAAGGGCTTTCCTGAGGAAAATTCTCCCCCCTAGCAACGAAGGACCAACTACGCCGGACAAGCCTACCAATAGTAACGGCAAAGCAAGTCAAAAGACCAAACTCCCAGTGGAACCATCGAAAACCACTACCGAACCTAGTCCCCAACCTGATACTAGCTACAACATAGTGGAGGACATGAAAAAGACCAGGGCTAATATCTCGCTCTACGAGTTGGCCCGCATCACGAACCAAAAGGAGCTTATCCTAAAAGCTTTCGCCAACAACCAAAATACGAAAACCGTTAGCAACACATCTGCACAAGCCAAACCAGATTTCCAATCTATAGTAAATGCGGTCAACACAAACTCAAGAGGGTCCACCCCTCCTTTCCTCTTATCTTTCGAGATGTTCAACTTCAACGTCCACAATTGCCTCGTTGACTCTGGTGCTTCCACAAATGTCATGCCTTTATCTGTATACAAGAAACTCAACATCCTCCCAGAGAAAACTGACGCAAAAATCATTCAACTGGACAGATCACAAGTACCGGCAGTCGGAGAACTAAACAATGTCATTATCCGCCTCTCATCCGACTTGAGGGTTCATCAGTGTATTGATATTGTGGTTGTCGACATCCCAGAAGCCTATGGCGTACTGCTGAGTAGAGACTGGTCTAGCAAACTGCAAGGATACTTCGCCACAGATTGGTCTCACTTATGGCTGCCCTACAAAGGGAGAAACAACCAAATCAGAGTTGAAAGTGAACCATACATGAAACACACTGTAACTGATTTGGATGCCACAAATGAACCCATCAGTTTCGCCCAAGAAGAACTTGGTATGTGTCTTCTTGATTCTGTTTTTGGATGTTACCAACCTCCCCAATCTGCAGCAGGCCCCGAGGTCCTCTCTGAAATGACACTCGTCGCAGAGGAACAAGCTCAAACTATATCACACCAACCCAAAATTCCTCCGCAAGACACTGCCCCCAAGGACCCGGAAAATGATATATGGACATTGTATTACGACGGTTCCAAGAATCTCGATGGTTCTGGTGTCGGCTGCGTATTGCTTGATCCACATAAGAAAAAATTCCTAGTCTCTTGTCGACTCGAGTTCCAATGCACTAACAACACGGCCGAGTATGAAGCTCTGATCCTCGGGCTTAAGACGGCGCTGGATTTGAAGGTGAAATGCTTACGGGTTATTGGCGACTCCGAGATTATCACTCGGCAGGTACGCAACACTATTCATTGTTTATCTCCACATTTGAAGGCGTACCAGCAAGAGGTATGGCGGTTAATTTCTTCCTTTGATGCTTTTGGAATTAAGTCTGTTCTAAGAATGCATAACGCAGCAGCAGACACTCTAGCTAATGCTGCCGCCAGGTTTACCCCTTTGAGGGACGGGTTTTCTATTGAAGTTATGTATAGACCATCCGTGCCAGACAATATCACTAATCTGCGTGTTTTTGATGATGATCAGCAGGTGCTGGAATTTATGTGAAACTCAGAAATATTCAAAGACGCCACTATAGATGAAGATGAGCACGACCAGGCTATGCAAAAGGAGTACGAGGAGGTTAAGGGAAACCCCATGCCTAAAGGGGTGGTATCACTTGAAAAGCTATTTGATCTGCAAAACCGTTTCCGTGGGCCCCCAAATGCAAAAGTGCAGAGCTCGATCTTGGCTCATTGACAAGTGAACTTGGGATCGGAAGATAATCCTAAATTCATCAACCTGGGGAAAGACTGCACCCCCCAAGAGGCCCAAGATTTTACTCAATTATTTCGCAAGTATCGCGACATATTCGCTTGGACCTATGAGGACTTACGCACATACGATACGCGAATTATACAACATGTGATACCAATTAAAGAAAATGTAAAACCATTCCAACAGAAACTTAGGAAAGTACACCCTACAATGGAGCCACTAATTCTAAAAGAACTCAAAAAACTTTTAGACGCCCGCATTATCTTCAAAGTCCGCCATTCCACATGGGTGTCCAATTTAGTGTCTGCATTTAAAAAATGGGAGATCCTGGGATATGTGTAGACTTCCTCGAATTTGAACCTAGCCCTCAAGTAAAGATAATTACCCAGCAATTCCCTATGGAGCAGATACTACAAGCATGTTGTCCGGGTCGTAGATGTTCTCTTTGTTGACTAAGCCTGGGCTACAATCAAGTATCAGGCTGAACCGGACTCGGTTAAAGACTACCTTCCTGAATTAAATGGGGAACTTTCGCATACCGACGTATGCCTTTTGGGTTGACCAACGTTGTGAGCAATCTTCTGTAGGAGTGACATGACACAGTATCTGGGAGTGGTCCTGAGTAGGCCATCAGGGTGGGACATTTTGGATGACGCCATCACTTTCTGCAACATCAGATCGACTTTGCGCCACCTCGCATGTTTTCGAAAGATGCAGAAAATACGGTATCTCGCTTAACCCAAAGAAAAGTGTTTTCGCCGTAGCAGAAGGGAATCTGCTAGGTCATATCATAACGAAGCAAGGCATTGTCGTTGATCCAGAACGTGCAAAAGCCATTTCTCAAATCCCTCTCCCCAGCGGTAAGAAAGCAATGCAATCCTTTTTGGGCAAAATCAATTTTGTACGTAAGTTTATCTCAGATTTCGCCCAGATAGTGAAACCACTACAAGGGATGATAAAGAAAAATGCCATTTTCAAATGGAATCAACCCGAAAAGGAAGCGTTCGACCAGATCAAGAAAGCTATAGCCGAAGCGCCTTCTCTCCAGAGCCCAGATTTCGGCAGAGATTTCAGCCTGTACACGTTCGCTTCTGATTCATCCCTGGCAGCCGTGCTCACACAGAAGGACGGAAATAATGACGAGCGTCCCATTTCGTTCATGAGCACTGGCCTACAGGGAGCTGAATTAAATTATCCTGAAATCGAAAAACAAGCTTATGCGGTGTACAAAGCAGTTAAACATTTCAGACCATACATCTTGAAGAACCATGTCACAGTTTACGTTCCCCATCCAGCTGTTCGATCACTATTCATGCAGCAAGAGTTGGGTGAGAGGAGAGGGAACTGGGTTGCGTGTATGCAAGAGTACGACTTAGAGTTTAAGCCGGCACGCACGGTTAAAGGGCAAGGTTTATGCCAAATGGCTGCGGGGGCCGCAGATTCCCAAAAAAATGAAGAAGATAATTGGGAGCAAGAGATTGACATGTACCAAACTGACGTCATGCCCCAGGAAAGGAACCCGTCTTGGTACTCGGATATCTCGAGATACTTGGCGCACGGGGTATTGGAATCAAATCTAGATGCCCGGCAGAAACGTGCGATCAGACTCAAAGCCGCGTCCTACCGGTTAATCCAAGGGAAGCTCTTCAAGAAACATTCAAACGGAGTAATGCTGCGCTGCCTAGAACAAGATGAAGCTCAGAAGGTCTTAACCGAGCTGCACGATGGACCTGCAGGAGGTCATTTCGCCGGGGATACCACTGCTCATAAAATTATGCGTGCAGGTTATTATTGGCCAACCCTGTTCAGAGATGCTCACGCGTATGTTCGGAAGTGCATTCAATGCCAGAAATTTGCAAGCCGAGAAGCACGTCCGGCTGCTCCTTTGTTGTCAGTAGCAGTAGAAGAGCCTTTTCAACAATGGGGTTTGGACGTCATTGGTGAGATTCTACCCCACTCTTCTAAGCAACACAGGTACATTCTAACGGCCACTGATTACTTCACCAGGTGGGTTGAAGCGGTACCATTACGTCAAGTCAACGACCAGGAGGTAATGCAATTTGTCACTCACTCCATCATTACCAGGTTTGGCGTTCCAACTTCCTTAGTGTTTGATAACGCAACGTATTTTTCATCTTTTAAATTATATGATTTTGCATTAGAAAATGGCATTGTTCTTAAACACTCCGCGAAGTACTATCCCCAAGGAAATGGTCTAGCAGATTCAACAAATAAAAATCTGATCCGCATCGTCAAAAAGACCCTTCTGTCTCACCAACGAAACTGGCATAACGCTCTCCAAAACGCACTTTGGGCTGATCGCGTCACCCCTAAGTCATCAATAGGCACCTCACCATATTTTCTCGTATATGGGAAAGAAGCCGTCCTCCCGCCAAATTTGTCTCTCCCCGCTTTACAGTTGTCTCAAGAGTGCCACGGCACCCCTTGTCCCGCCTTGCAAATCCGCATCGACACCCTGCTAAAACTAGAGGAGGAAAGGCAGAAAACCCGGGAGAAATTCGCCATCCACCAGAGTCGGATCAAAAAATGGTTCGATAAAAAGTCTGCAGGAGATAAAAAATTTGAAGTAGGAGATCTTGTCCTAAAGTGGGATAAGGCTCACGAAGAGAAAGGAAAACATGCAAAATTTCAAGCACTATGGATAGGTCCCTTTCAGGTTAAAGAAAAGATAGGTTCCCATACTTTCCGATTGCAAACTTTAGAAGGTAAGGTCGAGGTCCTCCCGGTAAACGGGCATGATCTCAAACACTATTTTACTTGAATAGCCCTCAAAGGGCTGTTTTCCCCCTGTATCATAGAAGCTGTTCTTTTTCTTTTGTTGTTAAAAAAAAAAAAAAAAACAAAAAGAAAAAAAAAGAAAAGAAAAGAAAAAGACTTTACCTTGTCTAAAAATGCCCGCAACCAGATCACTCCTTGAAGAGGTTCTATGCTGATGAAAGGCCTTTCCCGCAAAGCACGGGGTAGTCGAAACTCGCTTGTAATGGGCACCTAAGGATAATACATGGTCTTACCAGGGTCTTCGAGCATAAGGAACCACCTAGCAGCTTAAAGGGTGCAGGTAGAAAAGGGTCTTGCATAGACGCAACCGGATCGTGAGGGAACAGGGTTAACTTAAGAGAATTGCAGGTCATCCGGGAAAAACCCGAGTCCTCATATGAGACCAGGGGCAAACTCTCTGCAAGCAAAATAAGTCGGGATCCCTCAACCGCCCAGGCAAAATATGCCCATCTAAATAAGTGCCACAGGCACAATTCTCAATAAGTGCAATCGCACACGAATAAAGGGTAAAGGTTTGAGAAAGGCTTCCTGCGCAGAGAGGTGTTGTAACGACTCCGCCGGGGTACTGCCCGGGCTCGCTGGCAGCGGAGCAACGTTCATGACCCCTTTAGGCAGTGACTCCGCCGGAGCCGAGAGGTTCGCTGGCAGCGGAGCAACACCATGAGGACGAAATAACTGTACCGGACCCTGCAGTTGTCCAAGGTTTCCCCAACCCTCTCGATCCTGGGGCGTGAAGAATTAAAATTCGGTTGATCTGCACCCAACAAGCCAAAAGGAACAGGTGACTATGCAGGGTGACAAAGGAAGGAAAGTGTAAACTCTAAGGTAAAAAAGCACAAGCAAGTACTAGATAACCTCCCTCCTCCCTCATTGACTTTTCATCAGCAGAGATTCTGAATTCATCCAGTGAATCACCATTTGTTGTAGCTCCTACAACACCCTCCAAAATACATAAAATCATAACACACACTTCAAAATTTTTGGAGCCTCCCCCTTAAAACTAAAAGGAAAAGAGATCAAGTAAGTTTCTAGCACCAAGTCGCTAAGTCGCACATACTTTATTTATGACCCAGGCAACCTAGGCGACTCTGCGACCCAAGGTCGCACAGGTCGCACAGGTCGGATATCCCCAATTTGCGACCTTGCGACCTAGCGACCTTGGGGTCGCAAGGTCGCAAGGTCGCGAAATGGAGTTTTAAGGAAATTTGCGACCCAGCGACCTTGCGACCTAGCGACCTGTAGGTCGCGAGGTCGCAAGGTCGCAAACTTGCATCTTGCGACCGCATTAAATAACCACACGTGCGACCTTTTTTATATAAGGTCGGGTCGCTAGGTCGCATTTGTGACTCTCAGCGAAAACCGCGGATTTGCTCTGACAGGTTGACTGGCGCTTTTTTTCTTCCGGGTAAGTTGCCATTTTTCTCCCTATGTTTCCTGCATAAACATCTCCTGCCTTTTTTTTTTAGCCTCCTCACGGTCCTATTTATTTACTAAGAAGGATGGGGTGTTTCTTTGGATTGCTGCTGTCTTTGTGTTGCCCACAAAACCCCAGGGTCGCCTGCCCCTTTCCTAGGTCCTCATGGCCATGCCTTATGGTAAAATCTAGACCTTTCAGACCGCATTTTTTTTCTCATTTGTGAACACTTAGCCGCAAGTCGCGCGCGCGCAAAACGCAGTTGCGACCTGCGACCTGCGACCCGGTCGCAAGGTCGCAGAGGTCGCAAAAGCCACACTCTGCGACCCTGCGACCCTGCGACCTAGTCGCAAGGTCGCAGAGGTCGCGGAGTCGCAAAAGTACCACTCAGAGACTCTGCGACCCTGCGACCTAGTCGCAAGGTCGCAGGTCGCAGGTGAGCCCTTTTGCAGAGCGGCGACCCAGCAACTCCCAGAGAACAGTAAATTATGTTTAGACTCTTTTTAGCCATTATCATCATGTCTTTCTTACCCCGTGATTCTGTTCTAAATGCAGCAGGTGAATTCGGAGCAGAAGCAGTACCGGTCCCCTCAGACTCTAGCGACATGGCACCCCGGGTGTCCCGAAGAAGAAGCAGGCAGGTGGTGGAGGAAGAATCAGACGCAGACATACAAATATCTCCGCCGCCCATATACAGAGACACCCTTTGCACCTTCGCAAAGGAGGAAAGCCTCAGGTGGTACGAAGTATACCATGAATTTTCCATGACAGCAGAGGAATTACCAGAAGATCTCCCGGACCGTGAAATATATCCGAAAGTCAAAAAGTCCAGATTACACCTGGTTGGGGCTCATCCTGCCATCTTTCCATGCCCCGAAATGCTGGACTGGATCATACAGAAGACGGATCCGAAAAGCTTCGCAATCCGAGATAGTGCAGGGAAAGCTTTCGTAACATTGGAAAGTTCAAGAGCACAGGTCTACTATTCCCTACCCAAAGCAGATGTCAACTTCACCCCAAGATGGTTTGCTACAAATGAAGTACCAATGGTTGACACGATCAGGAGATGGTGGGCAGAGCCAGACAAATTCAAGATCAAAAAGGACCAGGAGTACCCGGTGGCCAGTTTGAGGAAAGTCTATAAGCTAGTGGCCGCCATGCTGTGCAGAATATACGGGCGGGCAGACGCCACCACCTTCAATGGAACATGGGCAACCATCATAGAACACGTAACAGTTCACGGCACTCGATTCAATTGGGCGGGAATATTAATGGGCTCCATGCACACAAACTTGGCTTCGGCTTTAGCCCCAGATGAGGGAGCGCCATCAGAATTCTACATGGCTTCGTATCTATTAGATGCTGTCTGTGCCCAGATGCATGTTGAGGGATGGCCACATAATTGGGACCCCGAACAGACCCAGGCAATACACTTGCAAACCAGGGTATTCTGGGAATCTAGGTACAAGACGGACATCGAGAAAATCTCTCACATATTCATGCCCGCCCTCTACGGGAAACTATTTGGTCAAGATGCCCCTTGCATGTCTTGGCGAGCGATGGAAACACTAGGTCAGGTGGCACACTGGTTCCCATTCGCTGAATTCACAATCATCCGAGTTTTTGGCTCGTTTAAAGCACCACACGCTCTACCTAAGTTTGTTACCGACAAGGTGCTCATACAAGAGGTGTGTTTTCAGATGACCTTGGGTTTCTCTAACGTCCTTGCCAAAGGAAAGAAGAAACCTTGGCCTGCTCTACCTCTCACCATTGGTTCCTATACGGTCAAAGACTCCAGAGAAGTGGCGCGTGAAGGGGAAGAAGCGAAGAGCTATCACTTCAGAAATCTGGACCGCCGAAATTACGATCCAGTCAGGATAGTTCCCGAACATTGTAAAAGGGCCAATTTCAGATGGAGTTACCAACACATCGAGTGCCCGGATGAGGATGAGAGAAGAAATTGGTATAACGCAAACCGGCATCTCGCACCAGGAATCGACCATGACCGAGAGGGAACCGAGCACCAGAACATTGGAGTTTCTTCCTCCTCCAAAGATAAAAGAACACAGACCGGTGCAGAACCTGACACCGCGGATCAGCAAAGGGAAGCAGAAGCCCAGGCCAAACTGGAAGAGGAAAAGAAGAGGAAGGAAGATGAAGAAAAATGAAAGAAGGACGCCAGAACAGAACGGAAAAGGAAAAAAGAGGAGGAGAAAGAAAGACAGGAAAAGGAGGCGCAAGCGGCGGCAGAACGGGCACTGAAAGAAGAGCTCGATAAAGTCGATCATCAGAAGAAAGCAGAACAGGCCGCCGCAGCAAAGAGGAAACAGGAACAGGAGAAAGAGGCAGAGGCAGAACGCCGGAAGAAGGAAGAGCATGACAAGGCGGAAGCAGAGCGCCAGCAAAAGGAAAAGGAAAAGGGTCAAACGCAGGATGTAGAAGACGAGCAAATAGATGACATTGATCTATCTCCCCTGAACATCCCTGCAGGTGGCGCGGGAAGTAACCTTAATGTTGATGACTTTCTGGGAGAGCAAGAAGAAGAAGTTTTCGACTTGACCAGATTAACCTTCGACCAATTCTCTTTCAAGATACGGCAAGAGAAGAGGAAATCCTTGACGTCAGGCTATCCTGCCATCTCCACAGTCTCCACTGGAAAAGACATTGTCCCAGACACAAGGACAAATCCGGTTATGATAGCGTCAGCAGGCACCGCTTTTGCCGCAGCCACAGAAGAAAATGTCACAAGGATGAGCAGAGAGATTATTTCTTTGCAGAACCGGCTAAAAGCGGCAGAGCAAGAGAAGTCAAGGCTAGAGAATGAGATGCTCCAGCTCCAAGGTAGGCCCGCTCAAGTGAATGAGGTTCCACTGGCAGTCAAGAAGGAATGTGATGTGCTAGAGATGACAATGAGGCAAGTGTACCAGGAAATGTTCACCCTGAAACAAACGGTGGCCCCATTGGCAGAGGCAAGGGAAGAAACCAAGCAGAAACACGAACAACTCAAGGAAGCCTCGACAGCCTTGGACAAGATGATGAATTGGACAACCCAGTATCAGCAAGCTCCAGAACATGTGCCTCGGAAGGAGTGGAGTCATACGCAAGAAGCCAAGGTGCAGATTCGGATGAGTATGCAATCCAAAGACAAGCTGTCCAAAGATCTGGACAAAGTAGTGTCTGCGTATAACCACCTAATCAGTGGTATCGACTCCATGAATGCCCTTCATCATATTCCATCATTAGGGGCACTAAATGAAACTAAGGGCTGGGAACAGGTAGAGCAAGAAATTCAGGCTTTCCTGCAGCCAGTAAGGCAAGCCGCCGCCGCACCGGAATTCGAAGCATCACAAGAAAATCTGAACCGGTTGCTTGTCACCCCAGTGCAAATTTACACCAAGATCGCTTCTCTCTCAATGATGATCTCCCAGAAGAAGGAGACTCTGGTGCCGAATGCTCTAGAATGTGAGCACCGGATAAAAGAGGAAAGCCCTCTTGTCGCTCCGATAACGGCAGATTACCAAACTTGGAAAGACTTCATCAAAGGCAAGAAAGTCGACGCTCCCGGAACCTCGATTGCGCGACCACCTTCATAAGTGCAAACACCAGGTCGTTGCTCACATTTGCGACCAGGTCGCAGGTCTCATTTGCGACCAGGTCGCAGGTCGCATTTGCGACCAGGTCGCAGGTCGCAATTGTTACTAACAGGAAGTTGAACCGTCGGGAAGTTGAACCGTCGGAAGGCCATAAGTGCGGCTTTTGAATCTATAAATACCCCAGTGGGAAGCATTGTAAAGGGCTGCTCTTTTGTGGACTGAAAGGCATCATTGCATTGTAGCTAAGAAGCATACTCTTGATATATGAAATACAATATATGTTAAAACCCCTTTGATTGGATGATGTGTTTAGCCGTGACAACATTGTGTGTATTCTGCATGTAGTTTCAGAATATCTTTTGATTAATGAATCTGTGTTATCAACAGTGTCATTCATGCACCATAGTTATCTGTGATTGTGTTGATGATGCTCAAGTTATTATTTGCTTCATGATGAATGTTAATGAACTATTTTATTAGCATCTCGTTATATCCTTCGGAAAGCTAAGGGATTTTCTTACCACAAAGGATTGTTTCTTTGGCGGTCAGATTATCTTGCATGCATACCTCATAGATGTGTTGCTAACAACATTCCCTGAGTTTATGCATTCTGCCTATTACCTTGCTATGCACAGTGTCATATATCGGTTTTATTCATCAGTCATGTATTCTATATCGTGTTAATAAGTGTATGTTTGCAGTTTCAATCAGGGTGCTCGAAACCGAAGAGATAGTCGTTTAAGTGGTAGCCGGACCCACACCCCGGACGGGATCCCTACTCCAAACGGTTCAAAGTCTAATTGGGACTTTCTACCGGGGAGATCCCATACTGTTGGCTGGACATATTTTCCCGTCAACAGATTTGGCACTAGAAGGAGGGCATGGCATCCTCCCAGCATGCAACAGATATCCCATCTCAAACTCCCCGCCGGGAGGTCATAAATAACGAAGTTGCCCTTCCCCCTTTAGAAGATATTCCAACGGTGGAAGCCCGATACTTCGAAATCACTAACGAACAGCTGAGAGCCTTGCGCCCAGTTGCCCGTAATCTCATCAGGGATTTACGGTATACCCCTATCATGGAATTTCTAGCCCACACTAGGACCCCTGCCGATAACATCACTCGCAATGGCGTGCTAGTCCGTACCGTACCTGAACTTGTGAATACCATGATTGAGGACCTCGCACGGGTTGTCCAGGAAAATGACCCCGTTACCCACGATAGTGAAGGTTTCCCTGATACTGAACCTTTCCTTGAACCGCAACCTGACTTACATCAGTGGACCAATAACCAAGTTTATTCCCCACGAGAAGGAGAAGGGGAAAGAAGAAACGAAAGAGAAGGTAACACAGCCCGAAGGAATGCAGAGGAAGTTAATAGGCCCCGAAGAAATGAAGGTGGAGTCAACAGAGGCCACGGTCGTGGGGGTAGAGGAGATATCATTCGTGGCCCGAGGCACCAGGCCAACCATAATCACCACCAAAACCAAAACAGACCCCCCCCTCACAACTGGGAGCTGCTTAGAAACGTGAATAACCGTGAAAGACACCGAGATGAACACTCTCGTCGTCATGAAGGAACCTCGGTGTCAGGGACGGGAAGTGAGTCTGAAGCAGAAACCCGAAACCATCAATGCCCCAGGAGGGTGCAACCTCTGGCCTGGATGGCTCAATCCCCTTTGGCCCTTTTAGGTCCTCTCCATGATATGCCCAGACACCCAGAGAAGCATCTTCCTAAGTTTGATCCAGAGAAAGGCACATCGGCAGAAGACCATATTAGTAGTTTTTATCTGTCTCTACAAATCATGAGAGTTCAGTCCGATGATGTTGCATGTCGACTTTTCCCACACACTCTTGTAAGCCAGGCAGCCACCTGGTACCACTCCCTACCCAGTGCGTCTATTACTTCATGGGACCAGTTCCGTCATGTGTTCCTGCAAAAGTTTGCAGAAGATAAAACACCCTCTATGCTCCTCACAGAACTAAGCACCATCAAGTGTCATAGAAAAGAGAAAGTTAAAGACTTTAACCAACGCTTCGCCACCATATTGCAAAAATTTCCTCCAAACTTAGCGTTGGACGATTCTATCACCATCGACTACTATACCAAAGCCCTCCCTAGGGATATTGCAGTTTTCGTCAAACGCGAGGCCCGCGCTACTCTTACAGCAAATTACGCGGCTGCTCTCGCAGTAGAAAAAGACATGTTGTCAATAGGTGTCATGGATCATGACGGAAAGGATGATCACAAGTCAACCACTAAAAAAGGTCAGTCTTCCACCCCAAATAGGGAGAGAGAAACTTTCGATTTCGAAAGTATGGCCAAGACCCTCAAACTGCTAACGAATGAAGTCTCTGACTTAAAGAGAAAAGGCGTCGAAACCTCAAATACAAACAAACCTCCCAAACCTTTTTTCAAGAAAAACAATCCCAACACCAGCAGGCCTCCGTCAAACACCAGTGCCGCTCTCAACGTGGAGGAAATAGGGAAGGACAATTTTTGTTCTTTTCACCAAGCTGCCCATTCTGAAAAGACGTGTCCGCAATGGATCGACAGCATGACCGCAGTGGTCAACCAGCTTCTGGATGATCAAACTCCAGGGAGCCTGACAGAGGAAGAAGTTTCTGATCAAGACGAAGTTTCACTCCTAGATGGGGAATCGGGAGCCTCCGTCTTAACTTTCGATGTAATCCGCGGGGGAGAGAGTCTCGCTCCTATTGACATCAACATGGCAGGAAGTCCCAAGGCTCAGCCTACTCGAAACTATAGTCTTAGAAGCAAAGGAGCTATTCCCGAACAATCATATGAAGACAAGAAAAGGGCCTTCCTGAGGAAAATTCTCCCCCCTAGCAACGAAGGACCAACTACGCCAGACAAGCCTACCAATAGTAACGGCAAAGCAAGTCAAAAAAACAAAACCCCAGTGGAACCATCGAAAACCACTACCGAACCTAGTCCCCAAACTGACACTAGCTACAACATAGTGGAGGACATGAAAAAGACCAGGGCTAATATCTCGCTCTACGAGTTGGCCCGCATCACGAACCAAAAGGAGCTTATCCTAAAAGCTTTCGCCAACAACCAAAATACGAAGACCGTTAGCAACACATCTGCACAAACCAAACCAGATTTCCAATCTATAGTAAATGCGGTTAACACGAACTCAAGAGGGTCCACACCTCCTTTCCTTTTATCTTTCGAGATGTTCAACTTCAACGTCCACAATTGCCTCGTTGACTCTGGTGCTTCCACAAATGTCATGCCTTTATCTGTGTGCAAGAAACTCAACATCCTCCCAGAGAAAACTGACGCAAAAATCATTCAACTGGACAGATCACAAGTGCCGGCAGTCGGAGAACTAAACAATGTCATTATCCGCCTCTCATCCGACTCGAGGGTTCATCAATGTATTGATATTGTGGTTGTCGACATCCCAGAAGCCTATGGCGTACTGCTTAGTAGAGACTGGTCTAGCAAATTGCAAGGATACTTCGCCACAGATTGGTCTCACTTATGGCTGCCCTACAAAGGGAGAAACAACCAAATCAGAGTTGAAAGTGAACCATACATGAAGCACACTGTAACTGATTTGGATGCCACAAATGAACCCATCAGCTTCGCCCAAGAAGAACTTGGTATGTGTTTTCTTGATTCCGTTTTTGGATGTTACCAACCTCCCCAGTCTGCAGTAGGCCCCGAGGTCCTTTCTGAAATGACACTCGTCGCAGAGGAACAAGCTCAAACTATATCACACCAACCCAAAATTCCTCCACAAGACACTGCCCCCAAGGAGCCGGAAAATGATATATGGACATTGTATTACGACGGTTCCAAGAATCTCGATGGTTCTGGTGCCGGCTGCGTTTTGCTTGATCCACATAAGAAAAAATTCCTAGTCTCTTGTCGGCTCGAGTTCCAATGCACTAACAACACTGCCGAGTATGAAGCTCTGATCCTCGGGCTTAAGAAGGCGCTGGATTTGAAGGTGAAATGCTTACGGGTTATTGGCGACTCCGAGATTATCACTCGGCAGGTACGCAACACTATTCACTGTTTATCTCCACATTTGAAGGCGTACCAGCAAGAGGTATGGCGATTAATTTCTTCCTTTGATGCTTTTGGAATTAAGTCTGTTCTAAGAATGCATAACGCAGCAGCAGACACTCTAGCTAATGCTGCCGCCAGGTTTACCCCTTTGAGGGACGGGTTTTCTATTGAAGTTATGTATAGACCATCCGTGCCAGACAATATCACTAATCCGCGTGTTTTTGATGATGATCAGCAGGTGCTGGAATTTATGTGCAACTCAGAAATATTCAAAGACGCCGCTATAGATGAAGATGAGCACGACCAGGCTATGCAAAAGGAGTACGAGCAGGTTAAGGGAAACCCCATGCCTAAAGGGGTGGTATCACTTGAAAAGCTATTTGATCTGCAAAACCGTTTCCGTGGGCCCCCAAATGCAAAAGTGCAGAGCTCGATCTTGGCTCATCGACAAGTGAACTTGGGATCAGAAGATAATCCTAAATTCATCAACCTGGGGAAAGACTGCACCCCCCAAGAGGCCCAAGATTTCACTCAATTATTTCGCAAGTATCGCAACGTATTCGCTTGGACATATGAGGACTTACGCACATACGATACGCGAATTATACAACATGTGATACCAATTAAAGAAAATGTAAAACCATTCCAACAGAAACTTAGGAAAGTACACCCTACAATGGAGCCGCTAATTCTAAAAGAACTCAAAAAACTTTTAGACGCCCGCATTATCTTCAAAGTCCGCCATTCCACATGGGTGTCCAATTTAGTACCGGTACGGAAAAAGTCGGGGGAGATCCGATTATGTGTAGACTTCCGGAATTTGAACCGGTCCTCAAGTAAAGATAAATTGCCCGATTGCACCCCCTATGGACGGATATTACAAGCGAGTGTCACGGCTCGGAGATGTTCTCTTTGTTTAAGGACGGTTTCTGCGGCTACGATCAAGTGCGGTGGGCCGAGCCGGAATGGGTTAAAGACTTCTATCGGACTAAATGGGGAACTTTTGCTTGTCACAAGCCGTATGCCTTTGAGTTAATCAACGCGGGGCTTGACTTTCGAGCGATGGACATAGCATTCGAGTACGATGGGCCAAAGTGTGGTGGTTTGTGGACCAGCGTTCTTGTGTTTCCAAACATCGGGGGGGATCACTTGCGTCACCTCGGACGATTTTCGAAGATGCGAGAAAATACGGTATAAGCTTAACCCAAAGAAAGTGTTTTCGCCGTAGCGGAAAGTCTGCTGGGCCATGTCCTCTTGAAGCAAGGCATTGTCGTTGATCCGAACGTGCAAAAGCCATTTCTCAAATCCCTCTCCCCCGGCGGTAAGAAAGCAATGCGATCGCTACCGGGCAAAATCAATTTTGTACGTAAGTTTATCTGGTTCGCCCGGATAGTAAAGCCATTACGGGGGGATGATAAAGAAAAATGCCATTTTCAAATGGAATCAACCGAAAAGGCCTTCGACAGGATCAAGAAAGCTATAGCGAGCGCCTTCTCTCCCGAGCCCGATTTCGGCGGAAGTTTCGGCACAGCACGTTCGCTTGATTCATCACCGTAGTGATGCTCCCACGGAAGGACGGAAATAATGACGAGCGTCCCATTTCGTTCATGAACGCGGCCCCCTCGGGGGCTGAATTAAATTGTCACGAAATCTAGACCTTTCGGACGCATTTTTTTTTTCTCATTTGTGAACACTTAGCCGCAAGTCGCGCGCGCAAGCGCCGATTCTGCGACCTGGGCATAACGACCGGTCGCAAGGTCGCGAGAGGTCGCAAAAGCCACACTGCGACACGCGACCTGCGGCCCTGAGCGCGAGTGTGAGGGTCGCGGAGTCGCAAAAGTACCACTCGGAGACTGCGCGACCTGCGCGACCTGGTCGCGGGGTCGCGGTCGCCGAGTGAGCCCTTTTGTAGAGCGACGCCCGGCCGCTCCCGGGGGGGGAGGAAACCGATAAATTATGTTTAGACTCTTTTTAGCCATTATGTCTGTGTCTTTCTTACCCAGTGATTAATTTCTAAAATACGACGGTGGTCGGACGAGAAGGTTCCGGTCCCCTCGAGACTCTAGCGATATGGCACCGGGTATCCGAAGGAGAAGCGAGGGCGGAGTTGTGGAGGAAGAATCGGACGCGGACATACAAATATCTCCTTCGCCCATATACGAGACACCCTTTGCACCTTCGCAAAGGAGGATAGCCCTCGGTGGTACGAAGTATACCATGAATTTTCCATGACGAGCGGAAGGAATTACCGGAAGATCTCCGGACGTGAAATATATACGAAAGTCAAAAAGTCCAGTTACACGGTTGGGGCTCATCTGCTCATCTTTCCATGCCGAAATGCGGGCATTTGGATCATGCGGAAAAGACGGATCCGAAAAGCTTCGCAATGCGAGATAGTGCGAGGGAAAGCTTTCGTAACATTGGAAAGTTCGAGAGCACGGGGTCCCACTACTATTCCCTACCCAAAACGGATGTGAACTTCACCCCGAAGATGGTTTGCTACAAATGAAGTACCAATAGTTTGACACGATCGGGAGATGGTGGCGGAACCGGAACAAATTCAAGATAAAAAAGGACCGAAGTGCCGGTGGCCGAGTTTGAGGAAAGTACGTAAGCTAGTGGCCGCCATCTTGTGCACGGGATATGCGGGCGGGCGAACGCCTGCCTTGATGGAACATGGCGATGTCATAGAACACGTAACGAGTTCACGGCACTCGATTCAATTGGGCGGGAATGTTAATGGGCTCCATGCACACAAACTTGGCTTCGGCTTTGGCCCCGGATGAGGGAGCGCCATCGGAATTCTACATGGCTTCGTATCTACTGAATGTTGTCTGTGCCCGGATGCATATTGAGGGATGGCCACATAATTGGAACCGAGGCAGACCCGGCGGGCAATACGCGCGGTTCGGGGTGTTGCGGGAATCTAGGTACAAGCGGACATCGAGCAAATCTCTCACATATTCATGCCGCCTCTACGGAAATTATTTGGTCAAGATACCCATGTCTTGGCGAGCGATGGAAACACTAGGTCGGAGTGCTTTGCTTTGGTTCCCATTATTTGAATTCACCATCATCAAGGTATTCGGCTCGTTAAACCACCACACGCTCTTCCTAAGTTTATTCTGCAAACAAGGTACTCATGCGAAATTGTGTTTTAGGATGACCTTGGGTTTCTCTAACGTCCTTGCGAAGGGAAGAAGAAACCTTGCTTTGCTCTACCTCTACCATTGGTTCTATACGGTCAAAAGACTCCAAAGAGTGGCGCGTGAAGGGGGAAGAAGCGAAAAGAGCTATCATGACTCTGGACAGCAGAAATTACGATCCGATCGGGATAGTTCTGAGCAGCAAAAGGGCCAATTTCGGATGGGTACCAACTTGCCAGTGCCGGATGAGGATGAGAGAAAATTGGTATAACGCAAGCGGCATCTCGCACGAGAATCGACCATGACGAGAGGGAACCGAGCACGAACGTGGAGTTTCTTCCTCCTCGAAGATAAAAAGAACACGAATAGGTGCGAGAACACCGGCAAGCGGATCGGTAAATGGAAAGCGAAGCCAGGCCAAAGCTGGAAGGGAAAAAGAAAGAGGAAGGAAGATGAAGAAAAAACGAAAGAAGGACGCGCGAACGAACGGAAAAGGAAAAAAGAGGGAGGAGAAAGAAAGACGAAGGAAAAGGAGGCGGAAGCGGCGGCGAGCCGAACGCGAAGAAGAGCTCGTCGAAGTCGATCATCGGAGAGAAAGCGAGCAGGGCCGCGCGGCGAGAGGAAACGAGGAACGGGGAAAAAGGGCGGAGGCGAACGGCCGGAAGAAGGAAGAGCATGACAAGGCGGAAGCGAGAACGCCGGCAAAAGGGGGGAAAAGGAAAAGGGTCGGCAGGGATGTAGAAGATGAGCAAATAGATGACATTGATCTATCTCCTGAACATCCACAAAATTGGCGCGGGAAGTAACCTTAATGTTGATGACTTTGCGGGAGAGCAAGAAGAAGAATACGACTTGACGATTAACTTTCGACCAATTCTCTTTTAAGATACGGCAAGAAGAGGAAATCCTTGACGTCGGGGCCTATCCTGCCATCTCCACGGTCTCCAACGGAAAAGACATTGTCCCGGACACAAGGACAAATGGGTTATGATAGCATCGGCGAGCCATAGCTTTTGCGCGGCCACGAAGAAAATGTCACAAGGATGAGCGAGAGAGATTATTTCTTTGCGGAAACTAGGCTAAAAGCGGACGAGAAGTCAAGGCTAGAGAATGAGATGCTCCCGACTCCGGGAGCTGAGCCCGCTCGGTGGGAATGAGGTTCAACGGCGGTCAAGAAGGAATGTGATGTGCTAGAGATGACAATGAAGGCAAGTATACCGGAAATGTTCACCCACGGAAACAAACGGTGGCCCCATTGGCGAGGCAAGGGGAAGAAGCCAAGCAGAAACACGAACAACTCAAGGAAGCCTCGACGACTTTGGACAAGATGATGAATTGGACGACCCGGTGTCCAGCTCCGAACACGTGCCTCGGAAGGAGTGGAGTCATACGCGAAGCCAAGGTGCGATTCGGATGAGTATGCAATCCAAGGAGCAAAATTTGTCCAAGGATGCGAGACAAAGTAGTGTACGCATATAATCACTAATCGGTGGTATCGACTCCATGAATGCCCTTCATCATATTCCATCATTAGGGGCACTAAATGAAACTAAGAGGCGGGAACGGGTAGAGCAAAGAAATTCGGGCTTTCACCGACCCGATCAAAACAGCGCGCGCACACGGTCGAAGCATCCTGAGAGAATGCAAGGCTTAGGTTGCTTGTCACCCCGGTGCAGAATTTACCAAGCTTGCTTCTCTCTCAATGATGATCTCCCGAAGAAGGAGACTGCAGTGTAGAATGCTCTAGAATGTGAGCACTTGGGATAAAGAAGAGAAAACCCTCTTGTCGCTCGCGATAACGGCGGATTACCAAACTTGGAAAGACTTCATCAAAGGCAAGAAATTAGATGCTCCTGGAACCTCGATTGCGCGACCACCTTCATAAGTGCAAACACCGAGGTCGGCGGGTCACACTTGCGACCGGAGTCGCGGAGTCTCATTGCGACCGAGGTGCGCGGTCTCATTGCGACCGAGGTCGCGGTCGCGGTCGCGATTGTTACTAACGGGAAGTTGAACCGTCGGGAAGTTGAGCAGTCGGAAGGCCATAAGTGCGGCTTTTGAATCTATAAATACCCCGGTGGGAAGCATTGTAAGGGGCGGCTCTTTGGTGGAGTGAAAGGCATTATTGCATTGTGGGCGGCTTATACTCTTGATATGAAATATAATACATGTTAAAACCCCTTTGATTGGATGATGTGTTGAGCGTGACAACATTGTGTGTATTCTGCATATAGCTTCGAATATCTTTTGATTAATGAATACGTATTTATTAATAGTGTCATTTTATGCACCATAGTTATCTGTGATTGTGTTGATGATTCTCAAGTTATTATTTGCTTCATGATGAATGTTAATGAACTATTTTATTAGCATCTCGTTTTATCCTTCGGAAAGTTAAGGGATTTTTCTTACCACAAAAGGATTGTTTCTTTGGTGGACGGTTATCTTGCATGCATACCTCATAGATGTGTTGCTAACAACATTTTCTGAGTTTATGCATTTGTCTATCACCTTGCTATGCAGTGTCATATATCGGTTTATTCATCGGTCATGTGTTACATATCGTGTTAATAGAGGTATGTTTGCAGTTTCAATCGGGTTGCTCTGACAGAAGAGATAGTCGTTTAAGTGGTACTTGGGACCCACACCGGACGGGATCCCTACTCAACGGTTCAAAGTCTGGTGGGACTTTCTGCGGAAGTCCCCTACGTGGCTAGACATATTTTCCAGTCAACGGTACACTAATAAAAAAAAATTGTTTTTATTTTTATTTTTTCACATTACTTTCGCGGTGCACTTGTACAATAAGCCGCACTGGTGCACTAGATAACACCGAGCGCACCGATAAAAAATAATTTTTTTTTTTTTAAATTCATGCAAGGGCCTACATGGATTGGGATTCGACTATGCAAATCGTCCCGTCGGTTGGACGTATTAGGTCTATATTTAGCAATAGAAACCCTATAAATCTAAATTTAAAAGCCCTAAACCTGAAATCACATAAAGAGGGAGAAGAAAGGGCAGAAACAAAAAGAATGTAGGGTTTGTATTTTTTGAAAGTGTAATTTTTTTTTGCGAAACAAAACGTTCGCGGTGCGCCATAATGAAATAGTGCACCGGCTGCATATTTCACAGATACCACACTAAGAAAAAATATTTTTTTTAAATTTATTATCACAGTACTTTCGCGGTGCGCTGCGATAATAGAGCGCACCAGTGTGCTAAGGTACACGAGGCACATCGCTGAAAAAGATTCTTTTTTTTTTAATTTATGCAAGGCCTACGTGGATTGGGATTCGACTATGCAAGTCGTCCTGTGGGTTGGATTTCTTAGGCTTATATTTAACAATACAAACCCTATAAATATAAATTGAAAAGCCCTAATTCTGAAATCAAAGAAACAGGGAGAAGAAAGGGCATAAACAAAAAAAATGTAGGATTTCTTTCTAAAATGGTTTTTTTTGCGAAACAGCACGTGCGTAGTGCACCATAATGAAATAGTTCACCGGTGAAAAAGTTTACATATGGCACACTGATAAAAAAAATTGTTCTTTTTATTTTTTTTATCACTGAACTTGTGCAATGCGCTGGTATTACAGAGCGCATCAGTGCTCTATGTTAATCTGGGCGCACCACAAAACAAAAATCTATTATTTTTTTAATTCATGCAAGGGTCGACATGGATTTGGATCCGACTATGCAAGTCGTCCCGTGGATTGGATGTCTTATGACTATACAAGCCCTATAAATCTAAATTGAAAATCCCTAATTCTGAAATTAGAGAAAGAGGGAGAGTAAAGAGAAAAAATAAAAAAAATCTAGGGTTTCACTCTAAAATGGTTTTTTTTGCAAAACAGAACGTGCACGGTGTACCATAATGAAATAGCACACCGATGCCAAAGTTTACATATGGCGGACTAATAAAAAAAAATTGTTTTTATTTTGATTTTTTATCACTGAACTTGCGCAGTGCGCTGGTATTACAGAACGCACTAGTGCTCTGTTTTACTTTGGGTGCACCGCGGAAGAAAAATCTACTTTTTTTTAAATTCATGCAAGGGCCGACATGGATTGGGATCCGACTATGCAAGTCGTCCCGTGGGTTGGATGTCTTACGACTATACAAGCCTTATAAATCTAAATTGAATAGCCTTAATTCTAAAATCATAGAAAGAGGGAGAATAAAGAGCAGAAACAAAAAGAATCTAGAGTTTGTTTTTAAAAATGGATTTTTCTTTTTTCATTTTGTTTCTGAAAATTGCAGAAAAAGTAAAAAAAAAAAAACTTTGATTTTGTTCTTTTACTGCATAAAAAAAAAACTGTAGAAAATGTAAAAAAACAATAAACTTTGATTTTTTTCTTTTACTACATAAAAAAACTGTAGAAAGAAGTAAAAAATAATAAAATTTATTGACGAGATCCTTTGAAATTCTATGCTACAGGGTTTGAATCACCAGAGGTTTGGAATTCTGATTTTCTGAATACTTCTATTCGAACGTATTCCCTGCTCCAGAGTGTTCTCGTGCTCTGTTCGCTCCAGGTATGTCTTCTACAAATCTCTAGCTGAAATGTTTTGCAAAAATAGTGTAATAATGAAATTTTTTTAGTATTTAAAGAAATGTTGGAAGAAATTAGATTTTCGAAATGATTTTGCCGCCCATTTTTCAATTTGCCGCTTTTTTTTCACTTGAAAAAAAAATTGCATTTTTTTTATTTTCGATTATTCGTCATCGGTGCGTCTGTTAATCGAACCACACGGGTGTGTCGGGGGATACAACGACACAAGTGCCTATTACCAAAAACGCACCGATGCAATGATCTGTACATTAGGCACCAAAATTACATTTAGGTGTGCACCAAAATTTATTGTTGTTTTGCTCCAATGCAAGGAGAAAATATCATAATTATATCCAATGGAAAATTCTTCAAAATCTAGCTCGTTCCATAATATTTCTCAAAGTCCATCGCGGAGTTCTCCCTATCCATCTCGAGACGTAATGTTTACTTCAAATTTTATTTATATTTTCACTATCTAATTTAATTTATGTTTTTTATCCATGCAGTCAATCATGTATAGCTTAATTAAATTTATAATGTATACAAATTTGCAGGTTCACGCAGATTCAACATCGAGTTCAGATGCGCAAAATATTCAAAGTACTACTCCAAAACGTCAGAAGTTCTTATCAGGAGCTGCATACCGCAAGATGCATTTGGAAGATGAAAATGGATAGCCTCTTCACCCTACCAATTGTAACAATATTGCATCTTCTAGCCACAATCCTAGGACAACGATGGTAATAATTATAATTTTTTGGTATATATATTGAGTAATATGTAATTATTTCAATGTCAAACCAATTTATAATCATGCAATATTGTCAACGTGGTTACTAATTGATATCATAGATTTTGTACTAATTATTAGGATCCTAGTGATGATGAATGACCTACCTACCATCCTCCGTTGCACTCCACGACAATGTCAAATCGAGAGAAGACTGAATTAAGAGAAAAAATCAGAGAGGAACGATACCAAGAATGGTTGAATCAACCACCGATTCAATTCTCGCTACGTCCAGATTCACTAATTAGGAATGACTACAACAATAGTAGTTATTCACATGTTGGCAATATTGAAGGAAATCAAATAGAGATTGGTATGGATGATTACTTGAGAGATACGACCGCCATGGAGACAATGTTATTAGATGCATTCCAAAACGATGATCAGCTAGGGGATGATGCTCATATCGCTGACACCTTTTTCAAAAGCCTTAAATTTTCTTCCACCACTCCTCTCTTTGGACCTGGCAGTCAGTCAAAGTCTACCCAGTTGGGGACAATGATGTTACTGTACATCTTTAAAGCAAATTTTGGCTTGTCGAATGCATGTTTCTCGGAACTTTTGAGGTAAGTTACCATAAATTACTCCCTTATATAAATTTGAAATATAATCAGTACGTCACTACAATGAACATTACAAATGGTTAATTTTATGAATTTTAATAATTATATCAACATTAATGTACATTTATTAATATATTTTTCCATGATCACCAACTACAGGTTATTCAAAGATAAGGTTCTTTTGAGTGATAATGTCTTGCCCGGTAGCTGCGAAGAGGCAAAGAAATTGTTGAAAATGTTGGGTGTTGAGTACATATCATATCATGCATGTCCAAATGATTGTATTCTATATAGAGGAGAATATGCAGACAAAGAGATGTGTTCGAAATGTGGGCATGACAAGTATGATAAATCAAAAAATAAGGGTAAATCACGTACTGGTCCTCCTTTTAAGATATTGAGGCACATGCCTATAATCCCAAGGATTCAAAGGCTCTTTCGTTGCAAATAATTAGCTATGTTGCAGGGATGGCATGCCTCACACAGAAGTGAGTTGGGAGTTATGTGAATACCAACTGATTCAATAGCCATGAAGCATATAGAGGATACATGGCCCAAAAAATTCAAGAATGAAGTACGAAGTCTACGACTCAGCATAGCCATGGATGGCGTCAACCCATATTCCCTCTAGAACACCAACTATTATGTTTGGCCTGTAGTAGTGATCAATAACAATATCCCCCCATGGTTGTTCGTGAAGAATGAACATCTTATGTTGGCTCTCATAGTCCCTGGTAGAAGACAAGTGAAGAATATGGATGTCTACTTACAACCATTGGTAGATGAATTGAAGGAATTATGGGATGGGATAAATGTATACGATGTATCAAGACCCATTGCAACAGAGAGGATTTTTACATTGTATGGCATATGTTCTTACACGACACATGATTATCCAGGCTTAGGAGTTTTCTTTGGTAAATTACATGTTTAATTTATTGATTTGTTTATATACATAAAAATATTCTTTCACATATTAGTTATATAATTTGACGACGTTGTAATATTTTTTATGATATTCATGATGATATTCTTTAATGTGCCATGCATATTAATTAATGTATACAAATATAATCTCGCAGGTCTTGTAACAAAAGGGTATTTTGGATGTAAATGTTGTGGACCTTCTCTGAAAGCTAGATGGTCCAAGGACCTATGAAAGCCAGTGTATGATTGCTCCAGGGTATTCCTACCAGAAGAACACCCTTACAGAAGAGCAGCATCCGCTTTCAATGGTAAACGAGAGAGAACCCAAAGGCCTCCAATAATGACACCAGTTGAATGGCTTAGAGCATATGAGAGAGAGAAGGAGAAGGAGTTCATAGAAATGTTCGATTCAAATGGGGAGCCTATGTTCGATGATCCATATTTCTTCAACACCTATGTTGAGAAATTTCCCATTGGGATGAAAAGGAAATCTATCTTTTATGACCTCCCATATTGGGAGCATCTTAAGATTTCCCACTTATTAGATCCCATGCATATATTTAAAAATGTTTCATCTTCTTTATGGAGGCACATATCATTGAAACAAAGTGACACATTGGCTGTTAGGAAATATCTTATTACTTCAAAAACTAAAAAGAAACATTGGCCAAGACGATTAGAAAGTACGGGATCAGAGGCAGGCATTGGTCCCTCTAATTCATGGTTTTTCAAAGAAGGTGATGTCCCATGGATTTTTAAAAAATATGATATTTCTTTGGCAAAGGAAGGTATTATGGGTGTGAGGGTGCCAACTTCATACGGGTCTTCACTATGGCACTGCTTCACCGTGGATGACCATTTGTCGAGGTTGAAATCGCATGACCATTTGAATCTTCTAAGAGTACGTATATTAATGTCATGAAAAGCATATATGATTTTATTATTTTTTATATTAATAATAAATTTTATCCCAATATGCAGGGATCATAAAACATAACTAATTTTGTATATTATTGCACGTGTTTATAACTTTACAGTGTCATTATCCTATGTTCATGCGTGGGTGTATGAAACATGAATTCCCTCAAGACCTAGGATGTGCCATATCTAAATTATTTGCACTTGTACGTTGGATCACGTCAAAGGAGATTCATGTGGCTAGCATTCCACAGTGGCGTCAAGAGATAGTTGAGATTGTTTGTATGTTTGAGAAGGAACTACCGATGAGTTTCATGGAATTACAGGTTCATATTCTAATCCACCTAGTATATGAGGTTGAATTAGTTGGGGTGGTTTCTTATCGTTGGATGTTCTTCTTAGAGAGGTACATGAAGAAATTGAAAGTTTTTGTTCGACAAAGGGAAAAACCCGAGGGGTCTATGGTAGAGGGGTACATATCGTATGAGTCTTTCTATTATTCTAGTGAGTACATCAAGCAGATCGACAATAGACCAAGTGCGGTGATTTGGGACGATGAAAGGGATGAAGACAAAAGAGAAGGAGAGTTTCTCCAAACGAGTGGAAAAAATCACTTGATAAAGAGTAAGCAACTTATAATTTTTCAAATTTACATAAAGTAATTAATATTCATGTTGAACTTCGATATAATGTATATTTTTATCTCTAATTACTATATAATGTTGGTTTTATTTCATCAGCGAATGTAGAAATCGAAGCAATCAATAAATTCGATCTTTACAATTATGAAGCGACATAACCGTGGGTCGCATTGTACGAACAAAATAGGATGAAATGGGATAGTGACAGGAAATAATTCAAATGGTTGAATGGTAGAAGTGTGCCTTATCCCAACCTTTTAAAAGAAAATATGCCAAAAATATGCCCAAACAGTTTGGTTGTTGACCAAGTCAGAGAGAAATATGGTGCTACCATTCGTTACCCGCGTGCTGAAGAGGATGCGCTAAACGTAGGGATTGGGTGCAGAAACTCGGTAATAATATTTTTAATTTATATGTAAATTTGAACCTTATATTAAGACATCTACATTTCATATTTTAACTATTGGATTATTATTTATAAGAAACATGACACTATGATTTTTTTAACATTTCTATAATAGGTACATTTGTTCCCATCTATGTGGGCATATGGACACCATTTTCGCATAGAAAATGCTGATGCTGGAAAAATCACACAAGACTGTGGAGTGGAAGTCGAGTTTGATCAATCTAGTCGATCTAGCCACCGTGTTCAAAACCTTGTACGAGGGACGTTAGGTTACGTCAGAAATATACAAGAGATCATTGAAGTGGATTTTTCTTCTTTTCAATGTGTTATTTTTAAGTGCAAGTGGTGGGACACCTTTGATCAGAATAATGTAAAGGAAGATCACGATAGTAGGCTGATATGTATCAACTCTAGAAAGATGTGGGATGAAGTTAAAGAGCCCTATGTTTTCCCCAAAGACCGCAACCAAGTGTTTTTTTACCCAAATGTGTTGGATAGGGATTGGTGGTTCGTATTGACACATGACCCTAGATCAAAACATATTTTTGAGAAAAACAGTGTTATCATGCCATGCGAGCTAGAAGATAATGACAGTGATCATGAGAATCGAGAGTGATATGGTACATGTGTTATTTCATCAATATTTATACTTTTTAAGATGGGTTTTTCGAAATATTAATATAATATGTATTTTGAATTAATCGGTAATTTGCATTGTGTTAATGTTAAAAACAATAATTCACTTGATAATTTGCAATTATGTTGATCTCAAAAACAATGGTGTACTGTATAATTTTTTTTTTTTTTTGTATCTAAGATCATATTAAAATAATGATAATTCTAAAGTACAGGAATTTATTTGCATTATTTTCTAAACGTTATTATGTTACAATAAATCATATTATTCTAGATTTATTATTTTACAATTATTTAAAATTTACAAATTTAAAAATTTAAAAATTTTAATAAATTCATTTCACATTAATACAATTAAAATTTTACAAATATTTTACAAAAAATTACAATTATAATTACAATTAAAATTACAATTACAATTTTACAATTTAACGTACAATTACAATTACAATTACAATTTTATAATTTTACATATATACAATTACAATTTTACAAATTAAAAAAGTACAACTACAATTACAATTTTCAAATTAAAAAATTACAATTACAATTACAATTTTACAAATTTACATATATACCATTACAATTACAATTTTAGAACTTTAAATACAATTAGAATTACAAATATTACAATTTTACAATATCATGATCATTTAGTATTAAATTAATTAATAAACATCACGTTCATGATAACCATCGTACAAACATCATATTTGACTAAAAAACACATTCAAAATCACTAATTGCATCATCGTGATCATGATCATCTAAAAAAACACAATTAACATTATATATTAACATCATCACAACACAAACATCAAATATACATCTCATGTCAAATAACTCATGCTATCACATACACATCTATCTGCAAGCTGCACATTAAATGAACATATCTAGCCTGACCTAACAACATACACATCATGATGATCATCAACATGTAAATTAAGTACAACTAAAATATGAACATAACATACATGGAACATATATATATATAACTGAATAATGTTAAAAATATACAAATGTAATATAAATGTCATGGATCAGCTGGCGATAGTACAACATCAATATCAGTACTAGTGGCCGATGGTCTAGCCTCATCTCCATGATGACTGCTGCTAGATTCTAGTGGAGGCTCATGCTCATCTGGCGTGATGCGAGGTGAAAAATCATGAGATGATGGTACGCTGCGCCTCGCAGACTATCCATCACATGCTGCGGCTCGATTGTAACGTGCAACAGTCCTCGTCAGTCGCGTAAAAGCTGTCGTAACTCCTATGACATGCCGCATCCTGCTGTACATGTCACACGACATGCCTCTCCACATCCGTAATAGCCTATCATCGGCCTCTATGTCTCTATAATGAGTGGGCCTGATGCCCACCTCAAAAATCAATGCAATGAGTTGGTCGCCCAACTCCATCCTGTATCTAGCATCACTAAGTCGACTGCGCACCGGCGCACTAGCACGAGCAGGTCTCTCTGCACCATTCTCCTGATGATCCTCGTCATCTGGCATGCCCTCATCATGATCATCAGGATCCACACCTAGATCAAGTGGTGGTGGCAGCATCTCCTCGCCATCAAAATATCCAATGTATGAAAATATATACAAGTACACAACAATAATTAGACAATTTCATTACACAATTTAATAAAAACAAGTTAAAGAACATGTTAGAATAAATTTAAATAAAATAGTAATATTACCTCTATCATCTGGTGGCTCATCAGCTGTGAAGAGGATGTTGGCACACCCTCGCCAATCCAACCCCGCATAAGGATAGGGGACCATAATGAAGGGATTCTCATCAACACCGGCTAGCAACTCCAGTGCATCATCTAATATCCTCGTTGGAAAACGAGTCTCCTTCCTCTTGGGCATCATGTGCCCCCACATGTGCATACGTGCCTTAGTAATCGGCCTACAAGGCTACCGAAGAAAACTAGGCCTCATCTCTGGAAACCTCTCAAAAAATAAACAAAAAAGCTCTGAAGCAAAAGGGCAGTTGACCCTCCCTTGTGCATGAGCATGACATCTATCTAATGTTGTATAGAACTGCTACAAAAAAATGGCATACCACCTGACAATTCATGGTTGTTGTACTAAAGAATCAGCATAATATAAAAGCGAGCAACTAATGCATTGCCTGTCACTGGTGTTGTTTGAAATGGTCGAAATGATAAGTGAGGGACACTGGAGCCCCTCACGACTAAACGCACCAATATATAACTACCCTCCAGCGACTTGAAAATCTGCAGGAGATACTAAATTTTCTCTAATGTATCTCTGGGAGTAAACTAACTGACTCCCTGCTACACAACCAACTGTAACCTCAGGGAATGAGGAAAAATCCACCCCTCTCCTTGATAGCCCTGTAATAAAATATATATCCTCCTCAGTGGGCGTGTGCCACTGGTTGATACCAACCCAGAAATCCTGTCACTGGGCATTCCACCTTCGGATAAGATGTCTCAAAAACAAACTATGGGACTTTAGGGAAGTAGCCTCCTCATACAACTTGAGGAGGCCTACCTGCCTTAGGAGCCCCTACGTCGCTGCTGTAATAGGGCGAGGGTACGCATCTCTCTCCCTCTCTCTCGCCTCCTACAGGTGAACCATTTTATACTGTTCCGTTTGTTATTGTTGTTGTTGTTGCCCCTCTTCTCTCCTTTCACGTCTCTGAATGATTGACATATTAAACACATTTTTTTTATTAAATGACACATGTATTTAGAAATATATGTATATAAATATTTTTTGAAAAATAAATAAAGCAACAGTCGGTGTGCCAAAAACATAGTCACTCACCGGTCCCAGTGCGTCTTTCAACAGAGCACACCAGGGACAGTGCACCTAATGATATTCAGCGCACCAGGGACGGTGCTCTAGAAAATGTTTTTAAGGCATCATTGACTACGTGCAGTGTCAGGAGGGCGGTGCGCTGACTACACTATATTCCCCGAGGCGTATAGCTAAGTCAGCCCACCACCCTCTTGCCACCGTACATAGTTGTTGGTGTGCTATTTTAAAAGGCTGCACCGTTGACACAAGAAAAATACGGTAAGACGTGCACTAAAAAAAATAGCTATCCTAGGGCAGTTATTTCGGTTGACACACCACATCACCACTATTCAACTAGGTCAACGGTGCGGCCAGGTAACCGACTGCACCGCTCTTTTAAAAAAAAATTAAAATAACACAGTGCACCATTGGTAACGCCCCGGAACTAGTGCGGATACCCTTAGCACTGGTTTACCAGGATGAACCATTGACAATGTCGAATTGCGGTATGTGGTGCACTAATAAAATTACGCACCTTGGGGCGGATAATTCCATCAACGCACCGAGTTACTGCGATACCATATTGTCAACGGTGCAGCTTAGTAAATGACCACACCGCACTTTTTAATTTTTTTCTAAAATAACACGGTGTGCTTATCAGTACCACCCAAGAACCGATGTGGATACCCTTAGCACCAGTTTTGGTGCAGCTTGTAAATTTACTAGAAGCACCACAAATCGGTGCGAGCCGAACGGCTCAAGCGCATCGCGCAACAATTTTTATTTTTTTTCGAGGTTAATTTTAAGGGTTTTTGAAATTCTAATCCGCTAAAAGGTTTAATTATGGAAAAATACATGTACATTTACCCGTCGAGGAGGCATATTGGCTGTAGAATTTGAAAAATAAATTTTTTCCACCATTTTACAAAATTCAAACTGGAGATTGGTGGCAATGCACAGCAGCAGTGCATGTAATGAGTGCAATGGGAGCACGGATGTCAGGGCAGCTCAAACAAGGATAACTTGCACCAGTTCTTGAGAGCTCTGTAGCACTGAAAAAAGTGAAAAATGTAGTTTTTTGGCTGTAATTTTTTTTTATTTAACCCTGTTTCGATGCACGGGGTTTTTATTGGCGTACCGGTGCGTTTGCACTATGTCACCCCAGGCGAGTTCTATTTTCACGTGCTTTTATTAGGCACCAGTGCGGAGTAGCTGTAATGAACCAATGCCCTATAGTAATATGACGCACCGAGCACGGTGTCTGGTGAGCCAATGATTTGTGTAGTTTTTTGGCCGTAATTTTTTGTTTATTTAACCCTGTTCCGATGTGCAGAGTTTATGGGTACACCGGTGCATTTTCGTCATTCTGCCCTAGGCGGTTTCTATTTTCGCGTGCTTTTTATGAGGCACCAGTGCTAAGGATTTGACACGCATCAGTGCGGTTCCTTAATTAAAAGCATCGAGCGGGTGTGTACGGAGTGCATGGTTTCCGGTATGCCAATGTTTTGTGTGGTTTTTTGGCTGCAATTTTTTTTTATTCAACCCTCTACCGGTGCGCGGGGTTATGGGCACCCCGGTGCATTTTCTTTATTCCACACCAGGCGGTTTCTGCTTTCGCGCACGTTTTCAAAAGCACCGGTGCAGTAGAGATGTAAGGAATCGGTGCTCTACATGAATATGACGCACCGGGCATGTGTGTTAGGAGCGCACGGTTTCCAATGTGCCTATGTTTTGTGCAGTTTTTTTACCATAATTTTTTATTTATTTAACCCTGTGCTGGTGCGCAGGGATTTCAGGGCGGCCCGGTGCATTGGCGAACTTGGCGACCCGGGCAATTTCAGTTTTCGCATGCTTTTTATGAGGCGTCGGTGCAGAAGTTATGTAAAGTATCGGTGCGCTACAGAAATACAATGCACCGGGCGGGTGTGTACAGAGTGCATGGTGTACGGTGTGCCAATGTTTTAACTACACCGGTGTTTTCCTGTGTTGAACGCACCGGTGCATTTTCCGGTGATAGGAGCACCGAACGAAACACATCCACAAAAACCTCCACCCGCCAACCTCCTCTAGGAACCTCTACTAGAAACAGATGTCTGGGGTATTTTTATAAGGGGTTCCTCAAAAACATCCACTAGAGGGTCTTTTCCTTGTAGTGATCAATGAAACAGGTTACCTTGAGGATAGTTCCTTTACTGTTTCAACCTCGTTAAAAATTGAAACATGCCATGATCATAACTCCTTTTCTTGTGTGAAGCTCATTAAAAAATGAAACAAACCCTCTCCTAAATGATATCGTAAATGAACGTTCATTCCAACCAACTATTTAGTAATTAGTACTCTACTTAAGTGAATGAAATTAAGCTTGGGGGGCATCTGCTCTTGCAGGGGGCATTCAAAACATTCTTACCAATCGCACGCAATCAACGGCTGAAGTTCGGGGGAAAAAACATGTTCTGAGCTCCAAAATTCAAATGGTAAAAATGAATAGTAAAACTCTTTTAATTATTCATTTGATTATTTAAAAATACTATTTATTGCTGTGACTATGGTTTTATTCAATTTTTATCATGAAATATGTATTTTTAATCCATTTGATGTTGTTCTAAACAGGTTTGCAACTGATGAGAAGATTAGTCATGCACATTTATTTCAAGAATGATTTGACCACAAAGCATACTTTTATCGTTATTTTTTCGAGCTTTGATAAAAATGAAAAAGGACTTGAACCACACTTTTATCTATTTTTCGAGCTTTGATAACAGTGAAAAGAAACCCCTGGAGTCTTCTTTTAGGTCTTTTCAAACTCTAATAATGTGAAAATATTACCGAGCACCTGTCTTTTCAAGCTCGTAAAAGTAATTGAATTGATATCTACTAAGTATAAGTTTAACCCTTTTCCGGACTCAGAAGGATTATTTACGAAAAAGGAATGCCTTAGTCAAACATGGCTAGGAGGTTCTCTCAGATATCATTTTACACATTTTTGGATCTGAGCGACAACTTTACGAAAAAGTAACTATGGATTTTTCTTTTGTCCTCTTTTTCAAACTCTCTAAATATGAAAAAGGACTAGGTTTTCACTATCGTTAGGCTTGTTAAAACATAAAATAACAATGGGCTTGTCAATCATGGCAAGAATCAAGTTTCATTCATCGCTAGACTCGTTAAATTATTAAATAGCGATACATTATTTTCTCGAAGGGTTGAATTATAGATTAAGCATATGTTATCCTCCTCAAGCTTGTTAAAAAATAAAGAGGTACTGGTCGACAAATGTCTGGGGAAAATTTAGGAAAGTGAACATAAATTTTATGGTAGTAGTTCACTCTTGAACATGAAACTTCACTCCATCATCGTGACGGTTTGGGTTGGGTAATATTCTTGACGGTTCATTCATACCTATGGTTCATCATACCTTCACTTCAGTTTTGGGACAATGCTACCAACTCATCTCAGTGTCGCCGATATGGTCAAGAGAAGTCATCCAGTGAATAATCATCCTTCTGCAATACTCATAAACCTTCATTCTCATGACAGTCATCCCTGAAAATTGCTATATCAAGTCACATTTTGTCTCTGAAATCATTAACTCCTGTTTCACAATAAAGTGGCTTCCTGTCAATGTCAAATTGTCATCTAGGAAGTTTACTTAGAAACATCATCTTCTAGTACCATGAGGCTTGTTACAGCATCGACAAGATCCTCACTTCCAGACTTTTGACCGAAAGATTTTGTTTGTCGTTCGACATCAAATCATATATTCAGGCCTTACGAAATTTACTACAGTACCTTGAGAGCCATTAACATCAATGGTGGCTCTCTCATGTTTATTAACAACTCACATCATTGGTTGTTAATAAAATGATGTCTTACCATGTTTGACTACAAATCATATATTTGCATGGCTAGACATGTACCCGAACGATCAAGTGAACAAGATAAGAAGACCCCGGATCTAGTTTTAACCATCCAGGCTGCGATTTCAGGATTGTTGTACACATCATCTGTACAGTGACCTTACATACAGATCGTCATCCAAACATGGGCCTATATCTGTAGGCATGTCTGTAATGGGCAACATTCCAATGTAGACGAATTTCTGCACTATGTACATGTTATCATATAGTTTATGTGTTGAGCATGGGAATGCCTTCCCTCATCAATTTGTGATCAAGAGGATATATCATGATGTAATGTATTTTAAGATTGATGCAGGTCGCCACTCCACTTCAGTACTAGCCTATCACATCGTAAAGCATCTCATTCAAAAAATATTGTTATTATTCTGACTTCATGCTTTAGGAGGCAACTGTTATAGGTCAATTTGGGCATCATTCCCAATGACTTGGTCAAACTGGACATCATCCCCAAGACCAATGAAATAAGATCTATCATCCCCTATCATTTTAGTTGCTACATGCCCTAAGACAAGGAAAAACCATCCATGACTTCCATTACAAGGTTTCCAAGGTTTGGAGTATATTTTATATCACTTATGAGCTCACCAACACTGCCTCTCAAGGGAATAAATACTTTTCATATGTAGCTCCCTCCATTCAAGGGTGATCTAGAAAGCACTTCCCGACATTCAAGAGTGTGTTGGTAAAATGGGAGTGAAATTATCATTATTCCGAAATCTCCACATGGCCAGTGCCTTCTAGAAGAATCCATATGTGTCAAAATGTGAATCCATGTGTCCATATAACACCTTTGAGCTTGGTAACATGTATTTCCTATTATTATAAAGTCATTGATTGAGAAACTACCTTCAGTTGCCCTATAAATTGAGCACAGATCCTAGTGCTAGGGAGGGAAGAAATTTAGTAAAGAGATGTTGTTGGATTCTCAATTGAGAGAGTGATAGGAGTGATATGCTACTGGTGAGATATTGATTATGATGAGTCTAGGATGATGCTAGAGATGGTGACATAAAATCGATTGTTGGTTGTAACCACCCCCTTCTACTCATTAATAAAGATTGTTGCTCATTTTCCATATAGGTGTCTGTTTATTTTTCTACTTTTCATATGATGGATTCTTAACTGATATATGTGTTTCATGTTCAATCCATTTAACTGATTAAGATAAATAGGCATCTGTATATTGCAATCCCTTTGTATCTTAGTGTTTATACTTGCAGGAACTAGTTTTGTGATCTAAGTTGGATTGGAGGCTACAACAAGAGCGACAAAAGGAGAATAGGAAGCGCTTGGATCAAAAGTAGGTTCCTCTATCTTTCTGTGTGTCTATTTACTCTTAGAGAAAATGTCTGCAAAGTCTTTGATCTATTGTTCTAAATGCATAGCACCACATTTAGGGAATGTGTTTTATCCATAATTCATAATTCCGCATAACAACAATAACCCACTTAGGATATGAATTTTACCATTAAATTATGTTAGAAAATATTTAGAAAGAATCTACAAATGAAATATAAGTTATATTAGAGTTAAAAAACTTTGTCTTGATGGAAAAATCCTAGCTTTTAGGGTTTCACCAAATCTAATTTAATGGTACAAATTAATTTCCAGAATTGGTAAACACCTCCTAATAGCCCACAACATGTTATATAATACATTTTAACACAAATATGTGGGGTCATTTTTTCCTTATTCAGGGTAAAATTCAAAAATTAATCACAAGATATCTCTAGACAATGGATAAATATTTTTATTTTGTTGTATCTTTCATGATATTTTTTTCTAATTTGTATATTTAAATACAAGAAACAAAACAGTTTGGGTTTTCTAGTGTATTTGATTGATTTTTTGAAGCTATATTTAATACCTTGTCTTTAGTTAGCACTTATCGGTTCAAGAAAGAATCCCCTCTAACCTTCGGTTATCTAATGCTTATAGATTAGAGCAAAGAATAAATCCTACAGGGTTCTAAATATTCCCTTTTCTAATCAATACAAGTCATGAAAACCAAGTCCCTACAAGAATAGTTTAGTCAAAGTAATAACCATCACCAACAATATCAATAATGGATTCGAAAATAACGCTTAAACCCCTTCTTAAGGAGAAAAAACCTAAAAAGGAAAATATACTGAGCACTTACCAAGCCACTTAAGTATAATGGAAGAGATACATACCAGATATGTCCCCCTTTCATGTGAACGATTTTCCCTTCAAATGGATTGATCTTGTTAGCTAGCAGTAGTCTTGAAAACTCACAAATATATCGTCAATGAAACAAGAAAAATAACAGATAAAGAGAGAGATCCAAGAATTGACTCTCAAACACCAAGAAATATATTCTGTTAATGGATTATAAAAATGATATCCAACAATCCGCAATAATTTGAAATGAGAGGAGGGTGTTTGTTTATAAATGAATCTTCTAGCTCCTTCCCATTATTTATTCCCTAAATCAAGCCAAATAAAATAAGATAAAAGTGACTTGTCATCGACACAAGCAAGGAGACTAAGTGAAAAAATACAAGTAAACAATTCCATATATGCACAAAACCCTTGAAGGGAGGTATATCCTTCAATAAAAATAAATAAATAGATAAAAACTCTATAAAATTGTAGTATGCTGCTATAAAACCTCTGAAATAAGCCTTAATTAAATTCCCATATTCACACCCCAAGTTAAGAAACCTCCATGAAACATATAAGTCAACCCCAACATCATAAAATGGGTCATTAAGCCCCCAACAAGCAAAGTGACATCAAAATTAGTGAGGTTCACCCCCAATCTCTACACATTAGTCTTCTAGTTGTCTCTTTCAGCTAAGTCCAAATCATACTCATAATTTTAATTGAGTGCCATATCATTTCTTCATGCTGGGAAGTGACCCCTTTAAGTCACCACATCCTCAAAATAACCCCATGGTTGTCATATTGTGGTCACATGTGTGGGTTGACCGTCATAATGTATAGAAATCAACTCCAAAAGTGACAAATAAGGGGATATATCTATGGTATTCCATCTTGCATGTGTAGAGGGTTTCCATGTGAGTATAAATAGACCATTTGTGTAAGGAATGTGACAATGCATCAAAAAATGTGGAAATGCATGAATAATAGAATCAACATCTCTTGGCTAAAGTGTGGTAAACATGGGTATGAAAAACCCTTACAAAGTGAAATTTCCTTTACATAGCATACAACATAAGTGATTGACTAGGGGATTCAATAAATCATGTATCCTAATAGATGCGATTCAAGATACCCAAATACATTCCCAGAACATAAATTCCCAACTTGGTGGGATTTATTACAATTAAGGGATAGTTTGGTGAAGCAATAAAATCAAGCATCTTGAAATGGAGAATAAGAGGATTGGTCATTGTGACCACCAAAGGGGTCAAGACTACCAAGTAGACAAACGTTTTTATCTCCATAATTCTAGCATGTCCCAAATACAATATATAGATACAATAATCATCAATTTTTTTTTATATGTGTGGATATCATTGGCCACCCACCTCTCCCACTAACTCAATTTTTCTCTATCTTCTTGGAAATATTTCTATGATTTTTGGGTCTCAAACTTCTAAGGCCATCTTGAGGCCCCCAATGATTTTTTTTACATTGAGGGGATAGGGTTTCCATGGAATTCAATGGTATCAACTAAAATTTGTAATGCTTATATAGAACTTCCAGAGATCTATTTTTTTCCCTAAACTCATATGGTATGCAAAAGTAGTGCCCCTAGGAAGTTGATGAACTAACCACCCACCATAGGGCATGAAAACCTTTTGGGCTTGATTTATTTATATTAAAAGGATATTATTTTAGCCTCTTTTGATATATTTTTCAAATGTGTGTAGTTTTCATCTCCTTCTCTATCTCTTCAAAAGTAGCTACCACCATTTTATCTAGATTTTGTTCTACAATATTTTTCTATTTTTTTATTAATAGAATTTGGTTTTCAATATATTATTATGCTCCCTCTACTATATGTATTTATGTACATTTTTCATTTCCTTTTTTCCTTTCATTTCATTTTTTGTACAACCTAGATTAGTGGCATCATGTCAATATGCTAGTTGTTTCTTGGTGCATGTTTCCAACGAGTTCAGAGCACCGAGAGTTGGGTCTAGCACTAGTTTCGATGTTGAGTCCGCATATTACTAGTATAGTCCCTTATTGTTGTTAGTGTAACCCCCTTATTGTTATTATTGTATCCCTGTAACCCCCATATTGTTATTATTGTATCCCTGTAACCCCCATATTGTTATTATTGTGCCCTTAAATTATTATTGTTAGGTCGGCTAAGATTACATTGTGGCCCCATGGACTCCTATATATAGAAAGGAGGTTTTGTAATTTGTATCATCCAAGAATTGTTCATTCATGTAATGTATTGGAGGTTTCCCCCTCGAAGTGGCTTATTTCTAAGTCATTTATATCTCTTTTCTTCTATTTTTGGAGCTGTTTTTACAACATTTGGTATCGGAGCTTTGGATTCTAGGGTTTTGCTGCTCCAAACAAGTCATCGTGGAATTTTTGCTATAAATTTTTTTCTATGAAGTTCCAGAAGCTGAAATTTTTAGGGTGCGAAGCTGAAATCCTGAGGAACATCGTCGAAAAATTTCAGAGCTTGGTTCACAATATTATTGGAGATATGATCTGTGGAAGTTAGGTACTTTTGAAGGCTCCTCAATTTAATCTAAACAGGTCATCGTGGAATTTGCGCTATACGTTTTTTTCTACGAAGGTGCAGAATCTGAAATTTTTAGGGCGCGAAGCTAAAATCCTAAGGAAACTTGTCACAAAATTTTAGAGCTTGGTTCGCAATATTTTCGGAGATATGATCTGTGGAAGGTAGTGCTTTTTCAGGCTCCTGAATTTCATCTCAAAGAGGTGATCATGGGAAAACCTTCATAACTCTTTCTCTGAGCATCGGATTGGAGTGCCGTAAAAATTGGCCACAAACACACAGACTGTAGTTTTTTTTTTATCAATTTCAAAGTGAAAAGGCGGAGCAGTGACATGTGGAAAGTCGTACAAGTTAGATCTACTGAAACAATCCATAATTAGGTCATTGTGGGAGATTGGACATAAATTTATCTTGAAGAATCCAAATCAGCTCAGACCTGTGGCATTCAAAAGAGGATTCAGAAGGATACCTCATTGAGAAATTTCAGATATTGAAGAGCATAACCACAGAGATAATCCAATTTAAATATAGAGCTCTTCAAAAGCAAGAAAATGGTGTGTAATTTTTTCTGAATTGCATAAGTCTTGTTTGAAGAATCAATTTGAATTGATTCTAAGGGCATATTGTAGAATATATATCTGTATTGGGTTCTAAAAAATGCCCCGTAAAAACAATTCAACACCCATTAAGCCTTCAGAAGGCTCTACTATGACTCATGAAGATGAATAATTGCAACATGATCTATCAAAATTACAAGAGCAGGTACACCAAATTTCGCTCTCGCAAAGAGCAACAAAAAATGAAATGGAAGTTTTGAAGAAAGGCGTGGAAGTGAATATGGATGGTTTGAAGAAAGGCATGGAAGCTAAGATGGATGGCGTGGAAGTGAAGATGGATGGTTTGAAGAAAGGCGTGGAAGCTAATATGGACGGCGTGGAAGTGAAGATGGATGGTTTGAAGAAAGGTGTGGAGGCTAAGATGGATGGCATGGAAGATGGCATGGAAGCTAATATGGATGGCATGGAAGCTGGCATGGAAGCTAAGATGGATGACATGAAAGACAACATGGAAAGCATGAAAAATGATCTAAAAGCAAACATGGAAGGTTTGAAAAAGTTGATACAAGAAATGTTTCCTAATGGTGAAAAGATAGTGGAGGAAACTCATGATGAGAACAAAATAAATGTTAATCGTGACTTCATAAACTCTAATGTTGGCGGGAAGAACCACCATATTCCAAAAATGGATATGAGGAAGTTTGATGGAAATGATCCTGTAACATGGGTACTACAGATGGAGCAATATTTTGATCTTCATAATGTGCAAAACACACAAAAGGTACGCATTGCAACTTTACATATAGAACAAAATACATTTGTATGGTATCGTTGGCTTTGCTCCCGTAAAAAAATTGTCACTTGATCAATTTTTACGAAGGAAATGATAGCACATTATGAGGATACAAAGAGCAACACCTTCTTTAGCCAATTGATAAATCTCAAACAAAATGGTTTAACGGGGCAGCACATTGAGGACTTCCAAAAATTGAATATAAGGGTAACTGATATTCCAGAGGAACACAAGATTGATCTCTTCATAGGTACTTTAAAGGATAACATCCAACATGAATTTCACGTTTTGGAACCTGATTCATTGGAGAAGGCATTCACGTTGGCAAGAAAAATTGAATGTAAAATTATGGCAACAAGGAAGCCTACCACTCACTTCTATAAAGAAGGAAGTGTTGCTACGCCTAGATTTCCACAACCTACAAGGTTGACACCACAAAAATTGGAAGAAAAAAGAGCAAAAGGGCTTTGCTATAGTTGTGATAGCAAATACAATAAAGGTCATAAGTGTGCTGAGAGGAAATTATTTTACATAGATTGTGAAGAGGAAGAATAAAATGAACAAGAAGAGGATATACACCAGGAACTAACCCTAGAAGAGGAAGAAATGAGTCCCACCATATCATGTAATGCATTGGCAGGAATTACCACTCCTCAAACTCTCAAGATAGAAGGACATATCAAGAAGAAAAAGGTAATAGTGTTGATTGATTCAGGTAGCACCCATAATTTTATTCATTGTAAGGTAGCCAAGGAATTAAATTTTTTCCTATACCCGGCACCAGAATGTCAAGTGATGGTTGCAAATGGAGGAACTATAAATTTCTCTGGAAAATTCCATAATATCAAGCTAACCATGGGGGAATATGTATTGAATAGTCCAATGATATCCATTCCTATGGGAGGTGCTGATGTTGTACTAGGAGTACAATGGTTACAATCTTTGGGGATGGTAGCTTTTAATTTTCAAGAACTTTTCTTGAAATTTTTACAGAAGGAAAGGAAGTCGAATTACGGGGTATTGCAGGGAAGCCAGGAAAGACAATAAGCTCTAATGTCATAACAAAGCTTCTAAAGAAAGAACAACGAGGCGTAATTGCACAATTATGCTCACTAGAAGTTCCAACATCAAAATCATCTATTTTTGCAGATCTCCAACAAGTCTTGGACAATCATTCCAAGATGTTTGAAACTCCCAAAGGACTCCCACCTATTTGTGATCATGATCATGCTATTCATTTGATTCCAGGAATTTTTCCTCCAAACATCAGGCCTTATAGATATCCTTATGTCTAAAAGAGCGAAATTGAACGTATGATTGCAGAAATGTTAGAGACAGGTATAATTCAACCTAGTCAAAGTTCTTTCTCTGCTCCTGTAGTATTGGTACACAAGAAGGATGGATCATGGCAGATATGTTCGAATTATAGGGAGCCCAATAAGCTCACCATTAAAGATGAATTTCCCATTCCTGTGATTGATGAATTATTGGATGAATTACATGGAGAAATTTATTTTACCAAGTTGGATCTTCATTCAGGATATCATCAAATTAGAATGAAGACTGAAGATATTCCAAAAACAACATTTCTAACTCATGAGGGTCATTACGAATTTTTGGTCATGCCTTTTGGCCTTACCAATGCACCTTCTACATTTCAAGGGTTGATGAATTCCATTTTCAAACCCTTCCTTAGAAAATTTGTGCTAGTATTTTTTGATGATATACTAATCTACAGTAGGTCTTGGAAGGATCATGTTGAACACGTTGACAGGGTGCTCAAACTATTGCAGGTGAAACAATTATATGCAAACACATCCAAATGTTTCTTTGGAGTACAAGAGGTGGAATATATGGGTCATATTGTATCTCACGAGGGTGTTAAGGTAGACCCTAACAAAAGTAAAGCCATTAAGGAATGGAAAGTCCCCACAACCATAAAGCAGTTGCGAGGATTTCTCGGGTTAACAGGGTATTATCGCAAGTTTGTTAAGAATTATGGGAGAATAGCAACACCTCTAACAACACTATTGAAGAAAGATGCATTTTCATGGACTCCTGAAGCAACTAAGGCCTTTGAACATCTTAAAGAGGCAATGTGCCTAGCACCAGTCTTAGCTACGCTAGACTTCACAAAAACCTTTATTGTGGAATGTGATGCCTCAGGAAATGGAATTGGTGCAGTTTTAATGCAGGAAGGAAGACCCATTGCTTTTGAAAGTCGTCCAATCAAAGGAAAGTATTTACAGAAACCTATTTATGAGAAGGAAATGTTAGCAATACTGCATGCACTAAAGAAATGGCGAACTTACCTAATGGGAAGACACTTCAAGGTAAAAGCTGATCATGATAGTCTTAAACACTTTTTGGAACAAAGACTATCGTCAGAAGAACAGCAAAAATGGGTCACAAAGATGTTGGGTTATGACTTTGAAATAATCTACAAAAAAGCAAAGCTTAATGTTGTTGCAGATGCACTCTCAAGAAAGAATGAAGAGGTGGAAGCATTGCTTTGTGCCATTTCTATTATCCAACCAGATTGGATAACCGAAGCAAGAGATGAATGGAAGAAGGACAAAGAAGTATGGACACTCATTTAAAAGTTGCAGCAAGATCCTAGTACATCTGATACATTTAGTTGGAAAAATGATTCCTTATGGTACAAAGATCGCTTATATCTTTGTAATAATTCCCAACTAAAAGAAAATATTCTTTTGTAATTTCACACTTCTCCTTTAGGAGGACACTCAATATTTTAAAAAGTTACCACGGGGTGAAGAAAGAATTTTTTTGGGATGGCCTTAAATCTGATATTCAAAATTTTGTGGCAGAATGCTTGGTTTTCCAGTAGAATAAAGTTGAGACAATTAAGACCGCGAGACTTCTAAAACCTTTATCCATTCCAAGTCAACGTTGGGAGGAGATTTCAATGGATTTTATCATAGGTTTACCTAAGTTTGAAGGAAAGAGTGTCATCATGATGGTAGTTGATAGACTTACCAAGTATGCACACTTTTGTGAATTATCTCATCCATTTAAAGCAAGTACAGTTGCTACTACATTTATGGACACAATTCAAAAGCTACATGGAAACCCAAGGGTTATTATGAGCGACAGAGATCCCATTTTTACTGAAAATTTTTGGATGGAGTTATTTTCTTGTTTGGGTACTCAATTAGCTCATAGTTCATCTTATCATCCTCAATATGATGGTCAAACTGAGATAGTAAATAAATGTTTGGAAGGATATCTTCGTTGTTTTGTATCTGATAAACAAAAAAAATGGGTCAAGTGGTTACTTCTCGTTGAATGGTGGTATAACACTTCCTTCCATACTTCAACAAAAATGACCCCATTTATGGCACTTTATGGATATCATCCACCATCCATCACATCATCTTTAAGAGAAAATTTGAAGGTTCAAATAGTGGAAGATCACATCAAGAATAAACAAGAAGTTCTCCAACTCTTAAAGGATAACCTGAATTTGGCACAAAATCGAATGAAACAACAGGCAGATCAACATCGAAGCAAGAGAAGTTTTGATGTAGGAGACTGGGTATTTTTATGGCTACAACCATGCAAATAAATGTCCCTCAAGCAAGCTAAGAAGGATAATAAATTATCGCGAAAGTACTATGGTCCTTATAAGGTGTTGCAAAAGATTGGTACTATGGCATACAAATTGGAGCTTCCAGCTTCTTCACGAGTGCATCCAGTTTTCCATGTTTCATGCTTAAAGAAGGTTATAGGTGAAAATATTCCAGTTCAAACAATATTTCTATAACTTTATGAGGAAGGAAAAATCATATTGGAACCTAAAGCGGTCACAAAAACAAGAACTCGACATCTACAGAATCGATCAATTTCAGAGTATCTCGAACAGTGGAAGAACTTACCCACTAAATATTCTACATGGGAGGATGAGAATTTTATACAGAAGTACCCAGAGCTACTCAAGCATTGAGGACAACACTTTTTTGAAGGAGAGGGGCATGTTAGGTCCCTATATTACTAGTATAGTCCCTTATTTTTGTTAGTGTAAGCCCCTTATTGTTATTATTGTACCCTTGTAACCCCCATATTGTTATTATTGTGCCCTTAAATTATTATTGTTAGATCTACTAGGATTAAACTGTGGCCCCATGGACTCCTATATATAGAAAGGAGGTTTTTTAATTTGTATCATCCAAGAATTGTTCGTTCATGTAATGTATTGGAGGTTTCCCCCTCAAAGTGGCTTATTTCTAAGTCATTGATATCTCTTTTCTTCTATTTTTGGAGCTGGTTTCATAACATAATCACTCTCACCAGACCCATCACCAAACCCATTAGCATTTCATGGTGGAAGAGAAAATCTATGACATAGCAAGAGATCCTCTCAATTTGTTTCTTAGGAGGCACTTATGGATAGAGGAATGAGATGATAGACAATTTCACCTGTATCCTTTGATGATTGTCAACAATTCCCAAGAAAATTTCAACAATTGGAAATTTCATAGATGCATCATTCTTCAAGGTACAATTTAACTTTGATATCCACTTATTTGAGGGACAATTAGATATAGATTCTTGAGAGAAATGGTTAAAATTTTTATAGGGACATTACTTAGTCCAAAAAATTTGTGAAAATGAAAAGATCACCTTCGCACTTTTGAAATCCCTTCCCCATGTAAAATATTATTAGGAAGGCTAATAGGAGAGATAGAATGAAGATGAGTCTGCGATATTCGAAGGAGGACCTAGTTGGTTAGTTATTGTAAATTCCCTCAAAGAGTTATTCTACCCTATAGGGAACTATAATAACTAGTACACAAGATGGACAACTCTGTGATAGGAGAGAGATTAGATGGTGCCATAGTACAACAATATTTTCCATACCTTGTTCTCAAAGTTGGGTATCATTGAATCCAAGTGGAACCTATTTTTGAGATACTGTAGTGGACTACATAGGTACATCCAAATGCAGATGGATATATTATAAATATCCTCATTGTGACTTTCATATTGATATTCTTTCAAAATTTATTAGAAATTGAAGTAGAGGAATAAGAAAGAGTTTATTTCTACAAATATGCTACAACAGAATCCTTGAAAAGGTGGTTCGCTAACTTGAAAAACAAGGGATAGAGAAAGAAGACCCAACATCAAGAAAGCTAGCATAAGTCACAAGTAAATAAGGTAATGGGAATTCAAAGAAGGACACTAGAAAGTGGTGTGTGTTTGAAAAATATCCCCATGCACAACATTGATGAATGCTACTCAAAACAATCATTGTTAGATGAACTTAAAGAAAAAGAAACATATCATGGCTCTAATTATGATTTATAACAAAAAAGGAAAAACAAATAATAAATGAAAAACCCAATGTTACCATAGTGACGATAAAGATCCAACCAAAATAGTCACATGAGCTTGAGGAGGTGGTGCACCTATTCCGTTCATAGATGTGGATGAAGGGGATCCCACTACATTTCATTTTCGATAGTAGGAGTGAAAAGAAATTTATCCTATGTAAGGTCATCAAAATATTGAAGTAGGCGATAATGCTACATACTCAAATGTATACCATTCTTCAATTGAGTCATGGATGAGACATTTGCACTGACCAATAGTGCTTCATGTCCTATGACATCAGGCCCTTAAAATATGAGGTATTTCATGATGTTCTTTTAAGACATCATTATCTATGGAAACATCATGATATTTACGAATCCCATCCTTGTATTATCACTTTTAATCTATGAGATTAGATCTATAGGGTACTAGAGGTAATTTTGACTGCTATTATTTCATTGATCTTAGGAAAATAGTTCTAAAAGGTAATTTCTTAGACTAAAAATTTTGTCCTCTTCATTTTTCATTCAAAAAGTGAAAGGAAGGTCATTGTAGCCATCACATCCTTAGCATGGTGACAGAAACAAAACTGAAAGTCGGCCCCTAAGGAGATCTGGTCTATTCTCGTAGCTCTGTCAGCATTTTCTGCTAGAACCCCGTTCTCTTCCTCCACGTGGTCTACCCCAACTTCTTTGATTTTATTTATCAAATTCGAGGAGTTTGATAATTAAACATTCTCAACAACCTTTTAAAATTAAAATATATCTCTCGAGCTTATATTCCACCGCTAAACCTTATAACCAAGGGTTTAATCCTTCGAACCTTATATAAATACCCAACACTTTTTAAAAAAATGACTTATAATGGACCTTTGGTTCCAACCCCGCATATATAATCGATGGCCCAATCAAATACTTGCACCGTACCTTGGTTATCGCTCGTGCATCTTTTGAATATGACCACCGTCCAATGGCTTCCCTCCAAATCGACGACGTTCAATGATATCGCGTGGCCTCCCTGGTCGAACGTTAGTGTGCGATGGCGCTCGAAAAAGCGGTTTTCACGGTCCCACCGTGTACTACGTGTCGACCATTAAATGGAATCGCTCCCAACTTGGAAATACCGCTCACTCCACAAAAGCGGTGTGATATGGCAGTCCGGTTTCACAAATCCACTCACATATTTGGAACAATCATTGACCACAGATAATCGCCTACCTTCCTATGCTCTCCGTTTGTTAACTCAAGTTAGGCCTTGGGTCAGGATTTCAATAGAAAAACAATTATGTCTCTGCGTAAGCGGGTTTTGCACTATCATCAAACAGAGTTCAACGACCACGATTTCTCTACACAGACCTCGCCTGCGAGTGGGATTAATTCAACAGGGTTTGTTCAGATAATCCAAGAGAAATAGTAGACAGAAGGATTTGGAAACTGTGCAACAATTCCCTTCCGGAATTATATACGCACAGAGTTAAATCGCCTCACAGTTAAACAAATTTCCTCACAATATCAATTCAAGACAGTTTGATAATCAACAGGAACTGAAATTCATTCAACCGGAAGCAATTGCTTAACACACAATATTTTATTGCAGAAATATCCTCCCTCCCCTCTCTATGCATCCGAGGGATACAATTTATATACATTACAATGTGTCTCTTTAGTTCCTCTGTGAGGACCGTTTAGAAAATCAAAAGCCTAATTACAATAATTCAACTAACTGAAATATGACAAATGGACTGAACGGAACTATTCGACTTCTACAAACTCTAACTAATCTAGATGAAACAGTCAGCTGAGGTATTGACACCTAGCTGTTACAATTCAATTTTTTTTTAACCCTCCTAGCCACAACATGTGGACAAAACCTCCTACATTACTGGCTAGTGTCTAATGCCCCTGCATCAGACTCCCGAGGGAAATTTTCTTCATGGGCTCCTGTCCATGAGCTCTTCCACTGATCTACCTATCTTCTGCAACATTCCTTCAGTCATCCAAGTGGCATCTTCCTCTGGCTTATCCTTCCATTTGATTAAGTACTGAAAGTACTCTTGTCCTCTAGTCTTCCTGAACACTCTTTTGTCCAATATCTTCTCTGGTTGCAATGGTTGCGCTGGAGGTAGCTGCTCTTTCCACTCAATCTGTCCCTTGTCTGCTAATCTTTCTTCTGCACCATCATCTTCATACTTGTACAAATTTGCAACATTAAAAATGGGAGATATTCCAACATCAGGTGGCAATTCAATCTCATAAGCATTTGTAGAAAACTTTCTAAGTATCTTGCATGGCCCAATCTTTTTGAACTTCAGTTTGTTATACTGCTTCTTTGGGAATCTCTCCTTTCTCAAGTGTGCCAAAACCAGATCTCCTACTTCAAAATGGACTTCTCTTCTGCTCAAGTCTGCTCTGCCTTTGTATTTGATGCTGCTGCCTTGTAGCTGTTGTTTCACTTGTTCATGTATGGCTTGGATTTCTGAAGCAAATTCCTCACCATCAGCACTCCTCAGCTCTGCCTTTCCCAGATTTCTTAACTCTGATATTCCTCTGGGGTGCATTCCATAAACAATATGGAATGGACTCTGCCCTGTGCTTCTGTTTGGTGAGTCATTATATGCATATTCTTCCTGGGGAAAAATATGATCCCACTGCTTGGGATGCTCTCCTGCAAGACTTCTCAACAAATTTCCCAGACTCCTATTCACTACCTCAGTTTTTCCATCAATCTGAGGATGATAAGCTGAGCTGAAACTCAGTTTGGTACCAAGTTTCTTCCATAGTGTCCTCCAAAAATGGCCCACAAATCTGGTGTCTCTGTCTGAAACAATACTCTTGGGCAACCCATGCAACCTAACCACTTCCTTGAAAAACAAGTTAGCAACATGGGTGGCATCACTAGTTTTATAACATGGAATAAAATGTGCCATTTTGGAGAATCTATCCACTACAACAAAGACTGCATCATTCCCTCTCCGAGTCTTGGGCAATCCTAGAACAAAATCCATACTCACCATGTCCCAAGGCCTGTCTGGAATAGGCAAGGGAGTGTACAATCCTGCATTCTGGCTCCTTCCTTTGGCATATTGACAAATTTTGCAATTTTTCACAAACTTGTCCACTTTTGCTCTCATATTGGGCCAATAATAGAAGTGACTCAGCTGCTCATAAGTTTTATCAGTACCAAAGTGTCCAGCAAGTCCACCACTATGCTTCTCCTTGATCAAATTTTCTCTCATGGAACATTTTGGTACACACAGTTGGTTTCTTTTGAATAGTAAGTCCTCCTGCAAGAAATAATCCAGCCACTGGCTTCTATCTGTCAAGACAGGGTTACAACATGCCTCAAATGCTTCCTTAAAATCTGGATCTATTTTATACAATTCTTTGAGAAAATCAAACCCTACAACTTCAAAATTAGTTTCTTGAACAAGCATGTGCCTCCTACTCAAAGCATCAGCTACTTTATTTTCTTGGCCACTTATGTGTTTCAAAACAAAGTTAAAACCTTGGAGATACTCAACCCATTTGGCATGCTTATGATTCAACTTGGGCTGTTGTACAATGTACTGCAAAGCATGATTATCAGAATATAATACAAATTCCCTGGACATCAAGTAATGTCTCCACTTTTTCAATGCCTGAACAATTGCATAGAATTCCTTCTCATAAGAGGAATAATTTCTTTTGGTGTCATTTAGATTCTCACTGAAATAGGCTACAAGCCTATCATCCTGACTCAACACAGCTCCAATGGCCTCTCCACTGGCATCACACTTTACTTGAAATGGTTTAGCAAAATCAGGCAAGATCAAAACAGGCTTCTCAGTTATCCTTTGCTTCAAAAGTTTAAAGTTTCTTTCTGCTTCAGCAGTCCACTTAAATGGTTGTTTTCTCTTCTTTATTGTCTCAATTATGGGTGCATTAATCTTACTGAAGTTTCTTACAAACTTTCTATAAAAACTAGCAAGTCCATGGAAACTTCTTACCTCAAAAACATTCCTGGGTGAAGGCCACTCCACAATTGCCTTAACCTTTTCTGGGTCCATCTTCAATCCTTTTGCAGAAACAACAAATTCCAAATACACCAGCTGTTGGAAATATGATGCAGAGTGTTGTCCTTGATGGCAACCTACTTGATAAAGTTGATGGCAACATATTTGATGAAGTTTTTCTTAATGGAAACGTATTGAACTTGATGGAAACCTACTTGATGAGTTAAGGGGGATATTGTTGACAATTTGATACAATGTATTGACTTTGATGGAACCTGCTTGATGAAGTTGTCCTTGATGGAAATGATGTAAATCTGATGTATCTACAGATCCGTTCAGAAGTAGCAGAAGAAAGAAATTCAGAAAGTGCCAGAATAATGTTGAACAAGGTATGTCACAAAGCATATGCGGTTTTATTAAGGAGAAGTCGCGTATGCCAATTTGCGCTCTATTTTTATAAAAACAGGGGGCATTACCATGGTATTGGCCCATAGTATTGAGCGCTTGATTATCTATTTGATCCCGTCCAGGAATACCATCAGTGGTTGAGTGGTTTTGACTCATGGTATTGATAAAGGCCAAATCTATTTAAGGAGAAGAAAATCATAGTGCAAGGTTGTGTGCAAGTGTCTGGGCATTAATGAATACTTCACTCTAAAGTATATATGCATGGTTGAACTCTGTTCTTAATTGATATATCTGAATCTATGATGCACCTATGAATATGATGAAGGTTCAAGATCTCTAGATCTAGAAATGATGAATCTCTAAGATGATCTGAAAAGAAGTGATGAAGACCTGGCACAAATCTGATGAAGAAATTGAAGAAATCTAGGTAAGTTCATAGATCTGATCTATTCTGAAAATTTTATCTTTTATAGATCTATACGCAGGTTCGTTTCATGAAAAGCATGTGTATATGCGGATCTAATTCAATAAAAGTGTGTATGGGCAGTTAGGGTTTTCTAAAAAAATGCACAGATGTATACGAGGGTTCGTTTCATGAAAAGCGCGTGTATATGCGGGTCTGATTAAATAAAAGCGTGTATGTTATCTGAACTAATGATTGCTCAAGGTTGAATGTGTTTCTGCATATCTATTCTGAAGTCTGGGTTATCTCTGATATTCTGGTTACAGTGGTTTCACTGTTCTGTTTGAAGCATTGGGCGAAGTATATTTGTTGATAAGTGAAGGGTTGTGTTGAAGTTGTTTGATCCAGTTTGAAAATTGATGAAATGTGGTCGGCAGTAGTGCTGAGGGTTGAAGCCTTCAGTAAGGGGGTAGTAGCTCCCTTCTAGTGGTAGCTGGTAAATGAGAGTAGGGGGTAGTAGCTCCCTTCCAGGAGAGGCTGGTAAACGAGAGCAGGGGGTTGTAGCTCCCTTCCAGGAGAGGCTGGTAAACGAGAGAAGGTTGTAGCCTTCTGCAGGTGGGTGCCTGCGTGCTGGTATGAGTCTGCGCCAGTACATGATTGTAAGAAGTTTTCTTTATATAATAAATATTGAAGACTGAGACGACGACAACGGTGGTTTTCTCCCGAATTGGGTTTCCACCTTAAATTCTGGTGTTCATGTGTGTTTCTTATGTGTGGTGATTTATTCTATTCTTACTACACCTGTTTACTAAATATCTGATGAATGAATGATGCAATGATCTAAGTTAAGAATTAAATGCATATTTAGATCTTTGAGCATATGCGAGTTTACTTAAGGATATCCGTGTGTATACACGAGTTGTGTTCATTAAAGTAGCGTATGGGTTTAAAAGTAAGAAAAAGTTAAAAAATTTTCAGTTAGCACTAAATACTGAATGACCCCCCCCCCTCAGTATTTTTCCCAACAATTGGTATCAGAGGAGGTCCTTCTGAAAAAGCTTAGCCACTAGAAGGAATATCAAGCAAGATGAGCAATCAAGATGGAACATCATCTATCAAGCCTTTGCTCTTTAATGGAAGCAATTTAATCTTCTGAAAAATAAGGATGAGATCCTATCTTCAGTATATGGGAGAAGATGTATGGGCCATTTTTGAACGAGGATATCAATATCCAGCTGCAGTACCAACAGATCCGACTGAAAAGAAGAATTATGAAACAAATGCAAAGGCAGTCAATGCTCTAACAGGAAGTCTAACTGATTCTGAATTTGTCAAAGTTATGCAGCTAAATACAGCAAAGGAGATATGGGACAAAATCATTCTAAGTTATGAAGGTGATGCAAAGGTAAAAAGTGCAAAACTTCAAACTCTCAGAATTGAATATGAAAATTTAAGAATGCATAGTGATGAGAATATTGCCAGTTTCTTTTTACGTGTTGATGATGTTGTAAATCGTATGAGAAATCTAGGAGAAACAATAACCGAATCTACTTTGGTTGAAAAAAATTTAAGATCACTAACAGCAAAATTTGAGTCAAAAGTTTCTGCTCTTGAAGAAAAACAGGATCTTCAAAATCTTACTATGGTACAACTTCATGGCATACTAACCGCATATGAAATGAGAAGAGGAGGACCATCTGAAGTCAAAGAGGCTGTCTTCAGAGCTTCTACAAAAGGGAAAGAAGTACAAGAAGCAGAAGGATCAGGATATATCTCAGAAGAAGATGAGGTAAATTTTGTAAAGAAACTCCAACTTGGCACAGGACAGTTCAGAGGTAAGCTTCCTTTCAAATGTTTTGAGTGTGGAAGAGTTGGTCATTATGCTGCTAAGTGTCCTCATAAAGAAACATCTGCAAAAGGGAAGGAAGTAGAAAGAAGGAATAAGAATCGGTTTAACACTAGAAAAAGTTACTATACTCATGAAGACAATGATGGGTTATCTGATAGTGAGGAAGAATGTGAACAAGATCTTAGACTTCTCATGGCATTTGAATCTAGAGAATAAAAGGATACTTTTGTGGATGCTCTAGAGGACAATGATTTTCTTGAAGAAAACAATCAACTCAAAATACACTTAGAAGAAAGTAAAATACTCCTAGAAGAAAGGAAAATAACCATAGAGACTCTGGAAAAGCAGGTTGAAGAAGCAAAGAAACACATTGAGAAATTAGAATGTGAAGTGGTAAGTCTAAGAAAATATTTTGAGAAAGTAAAGACTCTGAATATTATATTTGCTAAAGGATCTGAAACCTTAGATGATATTATCAAGGTACAACGTTCTCCTCTTATAAAGACAGGTCTTGGATATACCGGAGAATCTTCTCAGGCTTCAGCACCAAATTATCTAAAAGCAGCTACAACTGGTTTACAAAATTTTGCCACTCAGCAAGGGAATAAAGAATCATTACAGGTAAAGCATGATCATCTCAATTCAAATAACACTAACAGGAATATCTCTCAAAGAAACACCAATCAATAGGTAAATTCAAGTAGAAGATTTCATGATCGCAAAAATTTCTTCTTCAATGGACAATGTTTCTCATGTCACAATTTTGGTCATAAAGCTGTTCAATGTGTTGCATATAAAACCATCATGACTAGAGAAGCAAGAAAGAAAAGGATTGAATTTGAGAAGAATACCTATAACAGCTTTTCTCCTCTTCTAAATGAAGTTGAATGTGCTTATTGCAATAACTTTTGCCATGAAGAATCTGAATGCAGGAGCAAAGTTCAGCCAAAAGAGCATGTTCCTTCAAGCTCCAAAGTATGGAAAAAGAAGGAATTGCAGGTTGAAAATTGTGGCATAGCGTTATTTGCAGAAGGTGAAGAAAATCAATGGTACATTGATAGCGGATGCTCAAGACACATGACAGGTGACAAAAACAAACGTATTACATATAATGCTCTAGAAAAGGAAAAGAAGGTTACATTTGGAAATGATACTCTTGCGGTAATTAAGGGAAAAGGTTCTGTGTTTCTAAAAGAAAAGGTGAAAGCTAATGATGTCATGTATGTGGATGGATTAAGGCATAACCTGTTAAGTGTAAGTCAAATGTGTGATAAAGGAACTAAATTTGTCTTTAGTTCAAAAGAATGTGTGGTACGTGATCTTGATACAGGTAAAACAATTATAAAAGGAAAAAGAACTCCAAGCAACCTGTATGTATTGAAGAACTGCAAAGAACAATGTTACTTGAGCAAATCTTCAGAAAACTGGCTATGGCATAGAAGGTTGGGGCATCTGAGCTTCTCTCAGATCAACAAATCAAGCAGACTTCAAGTTGTCTATGATCTTCCCAATATTACTCCACCCGAAAATATCATATGCAAATCTTGCCAATTTCGTAAGCAAACCAGAGTACAGTTTAATGCCAAAGAAGGATCATCAAGTAAGCCTCTTGAACTTATTCATACTGACATATGTGGACCTGTGAGGAAAAAGTCACCACGTGGTGAACAATACTTTATCTTATTTATTGATGATTTCTCTAGAATGTGTTGGATTGGGCTGCTTAAACACAAAGATGAAGCATTTGAGAAATTTCAGACCTTCAAAGCACTAGTTGAAAATGAATTAGATCTAAAAATCAAGTGTCTTAGATCTAATCGAGGAGGAGAATATACATCAAATGAATTCCTTGAATTTTGTGAACAACATGGCATAAAAAGACAATTTTCTGTAGCTGGCACTCCACAACAAAATGGCATAGCAGAAAGAATGAACAGAACAGTTCAACAAATGGCTAGAGCTATGCTTGATGACTCCGAAACACCTGACACTTTTTGGGGAGAAGCAGCACATACAGCGGTAAATATTCTTAACAAGGCACATGTTCGAGTAAATAGTGATAAAACTCCATATGAACTCTGGTATGGTAATCCTCCCACTGTGAAGCATTGTAGAGTTTTTGGAAGCAGATGTTTTATCAAAAATAATGACGAAAAACTTGGCAAGTTTGAATCCAGAGCAGATGAAGGAATACTTCTTGGCTACTCCTCTAGGAGTAGAGCATATAAATGTTACAATAAAAGACTTCGGAAGATTGTTGAATGTATTGATGTTGTTATTGATGAGTCTCCTGCAGCCCCAAAAGAAGAAAAACAAACAAAAAATGAAGACGATGGTGACATATATCCTCCTACATCAAATAGCAATGATATAGATAGTGAACCCAATGAAGAACCTGAAGATGAGTTATCTGAAAAAGCTCCATCCAGATATGTTCAAAAGAATCATCCAGAATCTCAAATTTTGGGAGATAAGGGATCAGGTGTACAAACAAGAAGAACTCTTGTGGGCTCTTCTAGCTATCTGGCATTTCTATCCACTATTGAACCACACAATGTCAATCAAGCTAGAAAAGATGAATGTTGGATTCAAGCCATGAATGAAGAGCTTGATCAAATAAAAAATAATCACACTTGGGAATTAGTACCAAGACCTCATGACAAAAATTTCATTGGAACCAAATGGATATTCAAAAACAAGTTAAATGAGAATGGGGAGGTTATAAGAAATAAAGTTATACTTGTCTGCAAGGGGTATGCTCAACAAGAATGTATAGACTTTGAAGAAACTTTTGCTCCTGTAGCTAGACTTGAAGCCATAAGAATGTTTCTTGCTTTTTCAAGCTTCCAACAAATCAAAGTTTATCAAATGGATGTTAAATCTTTGTTTCTCAATGGTGATCTAGAAGAAGAAGTTTATATAGAACAACCAGAAGGATTCATTTTGGGAAATGATGAAAAACTTGTTTGCAGACTTAAAAAGGCTCTATATGGTCTCAAACAAGCTCCAAGGGCATGGTATTATCGTATTGAAAAATATCTTCATCAACAAGGATTTTCAAAGGGGTCTGTTGATAGCAATTTATACACAAAAACTGAAAATGATAAACTATTGATTGTGGTTGTATATGTTGATGATATCATTTTTGGAAGCAATGAAGAATCTATGAGTCAGAAATTTGCTTCTGCTATGCAACAAGAATTTGAAATGTCTTTACTTGGGGAACTAACATTCTTTCTTGGCTTGCAAGTGCATCAAACTACAGATGGCATATTCTTATCACAGGTAAATACCTTAAGAAAATTCCGAAGAAGTATGGCATGGAAGAGTGCAAACCTGTAAGTACACCAATGATAACCGGATGTAATCTCAGTTCTCATGATGATTCTCCCACGGTGAATCAACCGGAATATAGATCTATGATAGGAAGTCTACGTTATCTCATTGGGACTAGACCAGACATTATGCATGCAGTTGGGATTTTTGGACGATTCCAAGCTAATCCAAAAGAGTCTCACCTTCAGGCTGTCAAAAGAATATTAAAATATCTACAAGGAACTCAAGACTTTGGACTATGGTATCCAAAGAATGTTGATCTTACTCTTCATGCTTACACTGATGCAGATTGGGCTAGAAATGTTGATGATTAGAAAAGCACTAGTGGTGGTGCATTCTATATGGGGCCTCAGTTAGTATCCTGGTTAAGCAAGAAGCAAAACTCTATTGCCTTATCTACAGCAGAAGCAGAATATGTGGCTGCCGCATCATGTTGCACTCAACTTCTTTGGATGATGCAAACCTTACAAGACTTTCAAATCAAATGTTCACCTCTTATCTCCATTATGTGTGATAATACAAGTGCCATCAGTATCTCAAAGAATCATGTTATGCACTCCAAGACCAAGCGCATTCCCATCAAGTATCACTTCTTACGTGAATAAGTGCTTGAACAAAAGGTGAAGTTGGAGTATGTTCCCTCCAAAGAACAAGTTGTTGATATATTGACCAAACCTCTGCCCAAGGAAGCGTTCAAATATCTCAGACAGAAGCTGGGAGTAGTCTCTGCCATGCAGAAAATCAGAACTGCTTATATTCAGAAGATTAAATTGGATACGCGGGTTTCCTGAAAGACAGTCGCGTATATACGCAAGTTTATACAAAGAAAACCACGTATGGTTAGTTGCTAACAAATTTTACTTGGGGTCAGCATTCTTCAGCACAGCTGCAGTGCTGTTTGGTATCTCTGATGCTGTATGGTATCTCTGATGATGTTTCAACACTTATATTTCTATTTCATTCTCTGATATTGGGTAAAGATTCCTTGATGATTGGTTGTTGAAAGTGTTCAGGTTGCACAAGCTAAGGAGGAGTTTTGGTCATATGGAAAGGATGCATTGGATGCACAGTTTTAGGGGGAGCATTAGCCTTGCTGAATGTAATGCATTGTTGGCATTATGATGATTCTGAATTATGATCTCTCTTGAGGTCTTTTTGATATTGGTTATAAAAATTCATATGTGTAATTTGATGAAAAGGCTATGACCTATGATGTAAATTGTAATATTCAGTCATGTAAAGGGCTCAGTCAAATTTGTAAACCCACTTGGTTGGGTAGTTGAGTCAAATTGTGTAAACCCACTAGGTTGGGTACATGAGTCATATATGTAAATCCACTTGGTTGGATCTTTGATGTAAGTATGAGTCCTTGGCTATAGAGTCATGTACTTCATTGAAAAATATGTTTGAAGATTCAGCATGAACTCAGGGGGAGCATGGTAACTTCAGTGCACATCAGATCTACAAAGCTCTTCTTTCTACATAAGAAGAAAAACCTTGTTTTGGTTTTGATCTACTCTTTGCCCTTGATGTCAAAGGGGGAGTGTTTATCATGGTGTTTAACTTGTTTATAATGGTGTTTGAATAGGGGGAGAATATCATGGTGCTTGCATAATGATTATAATCAATGTATCTATCTGTTGCGATGATCAAACACCATCATGTTTGCCATCCAGTCCAAAGGGGGAGATTGTTGGCAATATGATGCAGAGTGTTGTCCTTGATGGCAACCTACTTGATAAAGTTGATGGCAACCTATTTGATGAAGTTGTTCTTGATGGAAACCTATTGAACTTGATGGAAACCTACTTGATGAGTTAAGGGGGAGATTGTTGACAATGTGATACAATGTATTGACTTTGATGGAACCTGCTTGATGAAGTTGTCCTTGATGGAAAAGATGTAAATCTGATGTATCTACAGATCCGTTCAGAAGTAGCAGAAGAAATAAATTCAGAAAGTGCCAGAATAATGTTGAACAAGGTATGTCACAAGGCATACGCGGTTTTATTAAGGAGAAGTCACGTATGCCAATTTGCACTCTATTTTTATAAAACCAGGGGGCATTACCATGGTATTGGCCCAAAGTATTGAGCGCTTGATTATCTATTTGATCTCGTCCAGGAATACCATCAGTGGTTGAGTGGTTTTGACTCATTGTATTGATAAAGGCCAAATCTATTTAAGGAGAAGAAAATCATAGTGCAAGGTTGTGTGCAAGTGTCTGGGCATTAATGAATACTTCACTCTGAAGTATATCTTCATGGTTGAACTATGTTCTTAATTGATAGATCTAAATATATGATGCACCTATGAATATGATGAAGGTTCAAGATCTCTAGATCTAGAAATGATGAATCTCTAGGATGATCTGAAAAGAAGTGATGAAGACCTGGCACAAATCTGATGAAGAAATTGAAGAAATCTGGGTAAGTTCATAGATCTGATCTATTCTGCAAAGTTTATCTTTAATATATCTATACGCAGGTTCGTTTCATGAAAAGTGCATGTATACGTGGATCTGATTCAATAAAAGCGCGTATGGGCAGTTAGGGTTTTCTGAAAAAATGCACAGATGTATACGCGGGTTCGTTTCATGAAAAGCGCATGTATACGCAGGTCTGATTAAATAAAAGTGCGTATGGTATATGAACTAATGATTGCTCAAGGTTGAATGTGTTTCTGCATATCTATTCTGAAGTCTAGGTTATCTCTGATATTCTAGTTACAGTGGTTTCACTGTTATGTTTGAAGCATTGGGCGAAGTATATTTGTTGATAAGTGAAGGGTTGTGTTGAAGCTGTTTGATCTAGTTTGAAAATTGATGAAACGTGGTCGGCAATAGTGTTGAGGGTTGAAGCCTTCAGTAAGGGGGTAGTAGCTCCCTTCCAGTGGTAGCTGGTAAACGAGAGCAGGGGGTAGTAGCTCCCTTCCAGGAGAGGCTGGTAAACGAGAGCAGGGGGTTGTAGCTCCCTTCCAGGAGAGGCTGGTAAACGAGAGAAGGTTGTAGCCTTTTGCAGGTGGGTGCCTACGTGCTAGTATGAGTCTGCACCAGTACATGATTGTAAGAAGTTTTCTTTATATAATAAATATTGAAGACTGAGACGACGGCAGCGGTGGTTTTCTCTCGAATTGGGTTTCCACCTTAAATCCTGGTGTTCATGTGTGTTGCTTATGTGTGGTGATTTATTCTATTCTTACTGCACCTATTTACTAGACATCTGATGAATGAATGATGCAATGATCTAAGTTAAGAATTAAATGCATATTTAGATCTCTGAGCATACACGAGTTTACTTAAGGATATACACGTGTATACGCGAGTTGTGTTCATTAAAGTAGTGTATGGGTTTAAAAGCAAGAAAAAGTTAAAAAGTTTTCAGTCAACACTAAATACTGATTCACCCACCCCCTCTCAGCATTTTTCCCAACACCAACTCTTCTTTCATGAATGAGCATTTCTTTAAATTTATCAGCATTTTCTCTTGATGAAGCTTCTTCAAGACATAATTAAGATGCCTTAAATGTTCTTCTTTAGTTCTGCTGAAAACTAATATATCATCCAGATACACTATCACAAATTTACCAATGAATTCCTTCAATACTTCATTCATAAGTCTCATGAAAGTGCTAGGTGCATTTTACAACCCAAAAGGCATTTGTTGAAAATGCAACAAGATGATGGAGATTAGTGAAAAGAAGTCGCCTTCACTAAGTGGGCCCGCAGGCTATTTTTGGCGCAAAGTCTATTTTTAGACTATGTCTATTTTTAAACATATGGATAATGGTCTATGAGTTGCAGGATGCTATTTATGGATGATTTGTCAAGTTGGTAAAAATATATGGACCTCTATTTTTAGATATTGGGCGAAGTCTATTTTTAGACTACCAGTCTAAAAATAGATCAGTCAAATATTATTAGCCCTTAATAATATTTGGACTATAAACATTATCTTATCCTCTTGGAGCACTTCAGTTTGATGCTTGGATGTGGCACATGCAGCTGACAGAAGAAAATGCACTTTTCCTAGGGGTTAGTTGAGCTATTTCATGGTTGACTTCAGTTAGAACTCATGGTGGAGTTGATGAGACAGTTGGTGGAGTTGTGTTTGGTTTAATTTAGTTGAACTAGTTGTATTTAGTCTAACTGATAAATACACTAGTGATGAGTGGTGTGAATTAATTATTAATTAATTCACTAATTATTAACTCATAAATCAACTAAATAATACATCAGTTAACTGCAATGCATGGACAGTTCAGTGGAGACCAGTGTTAGAGGTGGGTGAAAGGGTGAGTCTACAATCAGTTGTGACTATAGTTGTGCATGAGATTTGCACACACATTGATTGAGATTTCCAATGAGGATTGCGCAGTCAAGGAGGGTGGGATTCGAACTTGGATCTCATCATTATTCATCTTGGATTGCGCAGTAGAGGCAGGTAGATAAGTGGAAGAGATTTGAACTTGTGACTTGTTCATATCTGAGCTAGTTTGTGTGTAGCATGTGAGATAGTGCTGAGAGCTATGAGGAGCTTTGTGCTATGTATTGTTACATTTTCTCGATCATTATAATATACAGATAGTTGGGGGTTTTCAGCTGTAGGCTTTCCCCATTACATACTGTGTTATATGTGTGCTTGATTATGTTTTAATGTGCGCATGCGACTGCTTCTATTTCCGCAAATTAATGATCAATTGTAGAAGAGGTTATGTATTATGCATGAAGCTTAAATAGTGTGTAATCAGGATAATCTCGGTGAATAATTCATCTATTATTCAAATTTATACATGGTATCAGAGAGAAATTGATCATCGGATGTATTACGGTGATTACAATTTATTTCGGTAGACAGAGTCTGTAAGCGGGCCAGGTAGCCTCTGGATCCATCCTTTATTTGAAAGGTGATATATCTAGTAAATTCCCCTACAGTCGATCTCTGTGCTAGAAATACCTTGTTCTCACAGATCAGAAGCGGTTGAGTTTTGGGCTGGTGGAATTCGAATTTGCAACAGTGTTTTCTTGGTGTCGAAGTCAAAATGTCTTTCAACGGATTGCGATTGGAGTATGCTCTTGAAGGTAGCTCGAATTATATTTCATGGAGAGATAGGATGGAGGCGGTGTTAGATGACAATGGGCTGAAGGAGTTCATAGATGCTAAAGTCCCAAAGCCTACTGATGCTGCTCAAGTTGAGGCTTGGCAAAAGAAGACAGCAAAGCGTCGAAGGATTCTGTTGGAGGGCGTGAAGGATCACATTGTATCTAGCCTACATGGAAAAGCTTCTCCATACTTGATGTGGAAAGCGTTGACAGGTTTATTCCAAAGCAAGAGCGACCAGAGGAAGTTGGCGCTCAAGGATAAAATCAGACACATAAAGATGGAGAAAGGCGACAGTATGCCCAAGTACCTCATGAAGTTCATCCAGTGCAGGGATGAGCTGGGAAGTGTGGGGGTGACTGTAGATGATGAGGAATTAGTGAGCGTGGCTCTCCTTGGTCTTCCGAAGAGTTGGCATGCCTATCAGGATTCTGTCAATGGTCGGGAGAAATTGCCAGGATGGGAGCGACTTTGGTCAGATCTTGTGCAAGAGGAGATAAGGTAGAGTACCAGGGACGGATCTTCATCAAAGCATGTTAGAAAAATTGCTTTAGGCACATAAAAGCAAAGAAGCGAGAAATCTTCTCTCATTCAGTCTGAAAGGTAAAGCGGGACATGTCAAGGTGAAGTGCTTTCAACTGTCACGGTATGGACATTATGCCACAAATTGTCCACGAGAGAGAAAGAAGAAAAATAAAAGCGGTTGTTCAATCTAGCGGGAGAGGCAAAATTCTCAGCAGTTTAGTGATACTTCAATAGATCGCATGCTTGGTATCAAGTGTATGAGACCATCGATTTGGTTCTTAGACCTTTAGTGCGTCTTTTTCATGATAGGAGATCAAGATCTGTTGTTTTACGATCTGGATGAGAAGATCTTGGAATTACACATCAGAGATGAAGCGCGATGATAGTAGATCTGATCGACGATGCTCGGTACCATTTCCTTTGAGAGGGAGTCTGGTAAACCCTTCGTATTGAAGGAAGTGATGCATGTTCCAGGATTGAAGAAGAATCTTATCTCTGTGGCAATGTTGGAAGACAAGGGATATGATGTTGTCTTCAGCAAGGGAAAGGCTTTCCTGCGCAGTAAGACAACTGGAGAAATCCAGAAGATAGAGGTTCGAGTCAAGAACCTTTATCAATTGCAAGTAGATGGCTGTGCAGCAATGGCATGCAAGGTAGAAGGAGTGGTGAGCTGGGATGATGGCGAGCTATGGCACTGGAGATTGGGCCACCTTCACCATGGAGCTTTGAAGATACTACAGCAAATTTCTACTGGGATTCCTAAGGGCACTCTTGCGGAGTCAGATCAATGCAAGGGGTGTACCTTGGGAAAATTTGTGAAAGCCACCTTTCATGAGAAGGATAGTCGCGCCATGATGATCCTTGAGAGAATTCACATAGACGTGTATGGACCTTTCTTAAGTGCTTCGACAGCAAAGCACAGGTACCATGTGATCTTTGTTGATGATTATTCTCGGAAGTGCTGGATCTTCTTCATGCAGAAGAAGAGTGAGACATACTCAAAGTTCTGTGAGTTCAAGGTGCTGGTTGAGAAGGAATCGGGGAAGCATGTGAAGGCTCTTAGGAGCGACAATGGTGGTGAATTCATCTCTGGCAAATTCAAGGACTTTGCGGCAAAGGGATTCGAAGAAGAAGCTCATAGCACCTCATAACCCACAACGAGAATGGGGTTGCGTGGAAGAAACAGAACTATCGTGGGTCTTGCCACGGGCGATGTTGCATGATCAGGGCCTACGCATTCACTTGTGGGCGGAGGCATGCAATACTGCAGTATATGTGCAGAACCGTTGTCCTCACAGGATACTTGGCATGAGTACACCCGAGGAGGCGTTTTCTGGTAAGAAGCCTGATATTTCCCATTTGAGGATTTTGGTTCACCTGTTTACATTCATGTGACGAAGGATGCCAGGAAGAAGCTGGAGCCGACCGCAGAGGTTGGGATATTTGTGGGGTACACTGATACGCCCCACAACTATCGTGTCTCTTCCAGACGTTACTTAGGAGGCTATTTATTACAGCGGATATCAATTTGAGGAGGAAAGCCATGAGTGTTGGCAGGAGAACCCTTTGCATGCAGAGGAGGAGCTATTAGTTCCTAAGGATGAGTCTCAGGATGTGGATCAGCCACAATATGAGGAGTTCATGGGGGAAAAGAGACCACTCTCATGCAATCGCCAACCATCGAGAGGGTGGAAGCGCACAGCAGTGAGCAACTAGCTCAGATGCAAAAGGAGTTCTCTGCTACCTACATCCACGGCCTTGAGACGAACGTTCACGAACCGGTACAGCTGGATGCACAGCTCTTGTGAAAGTAGTATTAGAAAGAGCCATCCTCTTTCGAGGAAGCTGTGGAGGACCCCGCATGGGTAGATGCCATGGTGGAAGAATATGATTCGATTGTCAGAAACAGTGCATGGGAGATTGTCCCGAGACCGGAGGGGAAATCAGTGGTGGGTTCGAGATGGATCTACAAAGTGAAGCAAGCAGCTGACAGGAGTGTGGAGAATTACAAGGCAAGATTTGTTGCCCGAGGCTTCTCACAGATAGAGGGGATCGATTATGAGGAGACCTTTGCACCTGTCGCAAGGTATTCTTCCATACGGACGATTCTTGCTCTCTCAGCGCAGATGGGGTGGCACATTCATCAGATGGATGTGAAGACTATGTTCCTCAACGGAGTCATTGAGGAGGAGGTGTACATAGAGTAGCCCGAAGGTTTCGAGACCTTCAGCAGTGAGTCTCATGTGTGCAGACTCAAGAGAGCGTTGTATGGGTTGAAACAAGCACCTCGTGCTTGGTACACACGGATAGACAGTTATTTCACCGGACTTGGATTCTCCAAGAGTGAGGTGGATCCTAACCTATACCAGATTGTGGTGGAGGGTAAGTTGTTGATCATTTTACTTTATGTAGATGATTTGATTTTGACGGGTGATGATATGTTGATACTTTCATGCAAGGAGGATCTTGCTAGAGAGTTTGAGATGAAGGACTTGGGCCTCCTTCATTATTTTCTGGGATTGGAAATTTGGCAGCGCAGTGATGGACTGTTTGTTTCTCAGGGTAAGTATGCCTGGGAGATATTGGAGAAGTTCAACATACATGGCTGCAAGCCTGTTGATACTCCTCTTCCTGGAGGTTGGAGGAAGGAGGATGCTACTTCAGCAGAGGTAGTGGATGCCACTGTTTATCAACAGTTGGTGGGGTCGCTTATGTATCTGGTCAATACACAACCCGATATATGCTATGCTATTAACCAGCTGTCACAAGCTATGGTTAAGCCTACCAAGCTCTTCTGGAAGGCAGTCAAGCATGTATTGCGTTATCTTAGAGGCACATCGGGATATGGATTGTGGTACAGACAGGAGGATGAGGTGAAGCTATGTGGCTTCACGGATGCAGATTGGGCAGGGAGCCCAACGGACAGAAAGAGCACATCTGGAGGGATCTTCGGTATCGGGTCGGCTTGACGATTTTCTTGAGGTACAGCATGAAGCGAGAGATACGCGGCACTCGGTCGTGAGACGAGTGTAGCAGCGAGTTTGGGTTTGCATGCAGAGCTATATGGATGAGGAAGATCTGAAATTAGGGTTGTTTCACTGGCACTTGGAGCCCTGCTTGTGATTTATTGTGATAACCCAGGAGTTGCATTAAAATATCAGCTAATCCATTATTTCATGATAGATCCAAACACATTGACATCCGGTATCATCATATCAGAGATTGTGTGCAACGGAGAATCATGTCACTTTCATACATTCCCACGGAGGATCAGGATGCTGATATCTTGACGAAGCCGCTCACCAGGAGCAAATTCGAATACTAGAGAGGTAGGATAAGGGTTGCAGATAATCCATATCTTGTTGAGAGGGAGTGTTGAGAATGCAACAAGATGATGGAGCTTAGTGAAATGAAGTCGCCTTCACTAAGTGGGCCCGCAGGCTATTTTTGGCGCAAAGTCTATTTTTAGACTATGTCTATTTTTAGACATATGGATCATAGTCTATGAGTTGCAGGATGCTATTTATGGATGATTGGTCGAGTTGGTAAAAATAGATGGACCTCTATTTTTAGACATTGGGTGGAATCTATTTTTAGACTGCCGGGCTAAAAATAGAACAGTCAAATATTATTAACCCTTAATAATATTTAGACTATAAACATTATCTTATCCTCTTGGAGCACTTGAGTTTGATGCTTGGATGTGGCACATGCAGCTGACAGAAGGAAATACGCTTTTCCTAAGGGTTAGTTGAGCTATTGCATGGTTGACTTCAGTTAGAACTCATGTGGCAGAGTTTGGTGGAGTTGATGAGACGGTTGGTGGAGTTGTGTTCGGTTTAACTTAGTTGAACTAGTTGTATTTAGTCTAACTGATAAATACACTAGTGATGAGTGGTGTGAATTAATTATTAACTAATTCACTAATTTTTAACTCATAAATCAACTAAAGAACACATCAGTTAACTGCAATGCATGGACAGTTCAGTGGAGACTAGTGTTAGAGGTGGGTGAAAGGGTGAGTCTACTATCAGTTGTGACTATAGCTGTGCATGAGATTTGCACACACATTGATTGAGATTTCTAATGAGGATTGCGTAGTCAAGGAGGGTGGGACTCGAACTTGGATCTCATCATTATTCATCTTGGATTGCGCAGTAGAGGCAGGCAGAGAGGTGGAAGAGATTTGAACTTGTGACTTGTTCATATCTGAGCTAGTTTGTGTGTAGCATGTGAGATAGTGCTGAGAGTTGTGAGGAGCTTTGTGCTATGTATTGCTACATGTTCTCTATCATTATAATATACAGATAGTTGGGGGTTTTCAGCTGTAAGCTTTCCCCATTACATACTGTGTTATATGTGTGCTTGATTATGTTTTAATGTGCACATGCGACTGCTTCTATTTCCGCAAATTGATGATAAATTGTAGAAGAGGTTATGTATTATGCATGAAGCTTAAATAGTGTGTAATCGGGATAATCTCGGTGAATAATTCAGCTATTATTCAAATTTCTACAGCATTACCATCCATTCATACAGTCCTTCATTTGTTTTAAAGGCAGTTTTCCACTCATCACCCTCTCTTATTCTAATCTGATGATATCCACTTTTCAAATCTATCTTTGAAAAATATTTAGCACCACTCAAACAGTCCATCAAATCCTCAACTCTGGGCAAAGGGAATCTGTACCTGATTGTGATCTTATTGATTGCTCTGGAATCAGTACACATCCTCCAGCCTCCATCTTTCTTTGGGCTCAATACTGCTGGTACTGCACATGGACTCAAGCTTTCTCTGATCAGTCCCGTGTCCACCAATCCCTGTACTTGTCTCCTGATTTCCTCATTTTTTGTGGGAGTCATTCTGTAGGCTGCCTTATTTGGCAGATTTGAACTAGGGATAAAATCTATCTGATGGTTGATGTTTCTCACAGGTGGCAGTTCATCAGGTAAATCATCCACAACAATGTCACAATAATTGTCTAACATTTCTTGGATTTCTATTGGCAAATCAGAAATCTTTGTAGAAGTAAGAACTACTTTAGGTTTGCAAACTAAAGCAAAACTTACCTCTTCTTCTTCTATCTGCTACAGATATTCCTTCCCGCTCAACAACAAGGTCTTTGGATCAATCACTCTGTTGGATGGCTCTCCTTCTTCCATGGGTATCAATGTATGATGTACCCCATCCTTGAAGAACTTGTAAGTGTTCTTCTTGCCATCATGCACTGCTGCTCTATCAAACTACCAAGGTCTACCCAGCAGTATATGACACACATCCATGGCCATTACATCACACAGGACCTTATCTTTGTATTTTCCCATTTGCAGCTCTATCTCACACTGTTCTTTTACAACCATCTGGTGTCCTTTATGCAGCCAGGACACCCTGTAGGGATTTGGATGCTCCCTTGTCTTCAGCTTCAACTTCTCTATCACCTCAATGGAAACCAGATTGTTTGTGCCGCCACTATCAATGACTAGCTGGCAGCATTTCCCTTGGACTTTGCATATGCTCCTAAACAAAGTCTTCCTTTGTGCAAGCTCAGTGACCTCTTTGGTTTGTTTCAACAGGACCTTATTAACCACTAAGGACTCTTCCCTCTCTGGTAGAATTTATTCTTCAATTTCTGCCTCTTCTCCAACCTGGGCAACAACAACGTTTCTTAGACCAGCACCCACATTCTCTGGACATTCATAGTGCTTGTGTCCCACCTGTTGACATCTATAGCACCTCAACTCTCTACCTTTGCCTCTGTCTCTGCCTCCTCTTCCTTTTCCTCTGTAAGAACCCCTTCTGCCCCTTGCATCATCCTCTATAGATGCATTCTAAGGTGAGCTACTGTTAGCTCCATCCCTGGGTGTAGTAGGCTTTCCTCTACCACCCTGACTTCCCTTTCCACGGAAAGTACCTCTCTTCTTGGCAGACTATTTCCTCAAGAGTTTCTCCTCTGCTTTCAAGGCCATCTGGTAGGCCTCTTCCACTGTCTTAGGAGACAGAAAACCAATCTCATCTTGGATCTCCAGCTTGAGACCATTCACATATCTGGCAGTATTCTCCGGTGTGTCTTAGAATTGCCCAGCTCTTATGCTTACTCTATAGAATTCCTCTATGTATTCCTTTACTGTCAGCAACCTCTGTCTCAGGTTCTGCATTTTCCTAAACAATGTCAGCAAATAATCACTAGGCAAGAATTTACCTTTTAATTTAACCATCATTATGGTCTAGCTTTTGATAGGCTGCTTGCCAACTCTCCTCCTTTCTGCCTGCACTCCATCCCACCAGAGTGCAGCATGTACTTTCAACTTTGTCACTGCAAACTTGACCTTTTTATCTTCACTTATTTCTTCATAGTCGAAGCACTTGTTCATTTCATTTATCCAGTCCACCAGCTCCTCTGGATTCAATCCTCCTGCAAAATTTGATACTTCAATCTTGGGCTTAACTGCAGACCCCAGAACAGTTCTGAGGAGCCTCAATTCAGGAGGAATCTCAACATTTTCTTCCGCTTATTCTGTTTCAGGTTCACTGATGTCTTCAGGATCTCTAGGTTTTCTT